>JAZGTK010000891.1:0-49396 GCA_036877625.1 Ambastaia sidthimunki
GAGAGAGAGAGAGAGAGAGAGAGAGAGAGAGAAAGAGAGATAAGAAAGTACAAAAAAACAAATTTTGTACTTTCTTTATTATAGCCCGCAAATACTATTTGGGCATAAATTACTGTTGTACTGACCGTTAACAGTCAGCAGGTAGATATACATTAATAGATCATACATATAAGATATACATGTTTACTCACATTGGCTGTCAAAGTATTTTACCTCAAAATCAGGGGTCTTTCTGGTCTGCATGCCTTTAGCCCATTATTAAATATTGCTTGAATGTAACTAGTTATAGGACAACAATCAGAAAACCAGATAACAAAGCTATACTGTACAGTTTGCACATGCTAATCACCTGTGAGGCCCCCAATGAAAGTATAAAACAGAGATAAAACAATTCAAAACACTGTAAATCAAAAAGCAGCATCTGAACATAGAAATGTTCAGGGCCAGAAGCAAAACTAACCAAAACGCATTTACAGTTCTAATTGAAATCAGCTGGAACTGTCAACTTCCACTGATGTAAAACCTGCAAATACTGTAACCACTGGGAAATCTCAAGCTTATTATAACTGGGATGCTCTTAAATCTGAAATTACGTTTCATGTGTATCGGTAATGAAGAACGAATACATTGTTAAATGTATATTAATTCCCAGCCGTATAATGTTAACAGCCTGTTTGTGTTGACTGTGTATGAAAGACATCCAAACATCTGTTCTGATTGGATTTATTTGGCTAAACAAAGGATGAAAAACGAGGCTGCTAAGGGACGATTCTCTGCAACGTGGCATTTATGCACTTCATGAGATGACTCACAGCTTGCAAGCTGTTGAGCAGTCTTTGGGGCAACAGCAGTGGGGGCTTAGTCATAAGAGACTCGTGTGTATGTGATCGGAAGGCTAAACTACATTCCTTATTAATAGGGGAGGTCCTGACCGTGTATGATGTCAACCAATTTCTGTTGCCCTGGTAACCGCATCCCCCGTCGCCAGGCAGCGTAGAAGAGGGAGCCCTCATCAGTGTTCTGAGCAGGTGGTGATATGAGACATCTGCGTCATCAGACTAAAAATAACATGCCTTGAGGTAGAAGGGCATTGTTCGTAACAACCCTGAGCTGAAATGATTTAGAGGAGTAACAAAGCATTCAAATGTGAGTAAAACAAAGGAAATAGGGAGAGCGGGTTTGTTGTAACACTTTTACTCCAGTTAATATCTATCAGGTTTAATTTCAAAGGTCATTTTTGTAAAGGCATGTATTACATTAATAACAATAATAGAGGAAAAAATACAGTTTATTGAACAGATGTTGATTTGTTGTGACAACATGCCCCAATAGCACAGCATCCTGTCACATTATTTGGGAAATGGTGGAACAACAAAACCAGCTATAAAACAACAAAGATTATAAGCATGGCACAATTTAATTGTTTACCAAGCCAACATTGTAGTTAATAAATTGCATGAACGTATACAATTTAAAACTAGTGACAACTTGCCACAACCTGACATTTATAAAAAATGACCTAAAAAAACCTGCCTTCATAATTTAGTTGACCTGTACCTTGTATGTTAACTCAACAGCTGTAGCAAAAATATGATATTAAAATTGAAGATAAAGAAAAAAAATCTCTTTTTAGAGGTTTTTAAACAAGATTTAAAACAACATAAGTCCAAATTAAAGAGATGACTCAGGTTTACTTAGCTACCGAAACCTTCTAACAGTCAGTTTTGGCCTCTCCTACTTAATATTCACTCTGCTGTTATCACTGGTCCTGCTGGATGAGACGAGCAACGGTAATGACAACTGTGAACACATTTCAGGGTGTACAATGTCTATACAACCTAATAACTGTAGAAGCAACTTAACAGCATGTAAACAAAAGCACCAGGATTTGTCAACAACGAGAAAGGCGGTGCAGTCTCACACCCAGGACAGTGTACATTTAATCTGTTTAATTGTTTTTGTTTGTAATCCACTTCTTACATTGTTTCGTCTCCTCTGGACATCTGAGTCTTGTGGGTGGAGACAGATTTGATAATATCTTGTATAATAGCATTGGAAAGGTAAGTAAACAGGCCGAACTCATTAGGATTACTAAAGTTTGCTCATGTACAGTAATGAATCCAAAATATTGGTCCGCTGGTTTAGGGTATTTTACCAGATCAGCCTCAACAATTTCAGGTCATGCTGAAGTTTACGACCTGCTGTTACTGAGCTTTCGATGGCAGACAATGACTTACTCAAAATCATCAGGAGACAAAGGGCAAGATCATAAAATGACTTGAATGTAACAGAACTAGTTTGCTGTGTAAAATGCAACAGCTTTTTTCGCACGAAGTCCATCCAAACTTGTCGCTTGCAATAAAGAAAAAATGACAAACAAGGCTACAGCGCTTTGCCTCTGCGTGACCTCGGCTATATCAGGAAGAAAGTCCATGTAACACCAAAAGAATGTACAACGTCTTTACTAGGATGACACAAACCCTGGAGAATGTCACAAGACTGACATCTCGATGCAAAATAAAGCTCCAAATTAAAGTGACTATGTTGGGTTTGACATAATAGTCATGAGAACATATGATCTATATTTTAGAAGTCTGGTGTCATACTTTGAGAATAGGACAGATAAAGCAGATTAGCAACAATTATGAAATATCATTACATAACACTGTCACTGTTAGAGCTCAGCTGATTGGCTGTCCTTTGAGTTGCTCTTGATAAAGAAAAAATGGACTTCCTTATGCTTCTGTTCTATCAGAACACAATGACTGGAGGTCAGAATGACACTCTAAAAAAACAATCAGTCAATGTTAGACAGGTGCAAGAGTTATGTATGTTTTTTTTTTTTGTTCTGTGTCTTTAAATAGTTTACGATTTATGTAAAATGTTAATCATATAATTGTGCCTTTGACAACAAAATTGGAAAATGGAACACACTGATATAACATTAGAATATTATTAATCAAGCTTACATAACAGAGAAATGTATTTGTGCAGACAGAGTAACGCATCAAAAAGTACCTCAGATATTCACTATGGAAACAACAATGTTTGTCTTCAAGTTCTGGTGTTACTAGGCCATTTTTACTATGGTAGGCCTTGTTCCTGTCAATGTTTGATGAGATCCACAAGTTCTTATCTTGAAGTCCCATGAGGCTGTTCAACTTTTGGAATTGGGTTATGTAAGCTTAGCAGTATCTCACAGATTCTCGCTGACTGAAGGACTTTTATGGTACTAAATGTTGTTTTAAATAAAAAGTAAACAATTTCATTCTTGCACAGTTGTTGAGGCTGAGTAATACGATCTGCTTGTATTTTGTCTCATGTGGCCACAATGAAACGAACCAACAAAATAACATCGTCTTGATTTCATTTTAAGCTTTTGTTTCCCCACGGTTACGCTACAATAAACTCAAATGTACACAGTCCATCATTGCATTAGTACTGTTGAGTAAAAACCACACAAGCAAGCGTCTTGTATACCTGGTCGTGGTGCAAAAAACCTTAATTCTCTATGAAACCAAACAGACAGGAACAAAGGAACAGCCCAACCCTTTATAATCTCCCTACAGTCCATGTAACACACAGCTCTTTAAGTGACCTCCCTTTGTGATTAATAGCATATACTGGCATGTTTGCTTTAGACTTGCGTCATGGACAACCAGGTGTGCCACCTAAATATTTCCTTAATTAACAGAGATTATATATTTCTTTATTTATGTAACTAAGAATTATTCTAAGCAATTAATTACGGCTGCACACAAAACAATTAGGAAAAACAAGCTTAGCAAAGGTTTTATGGTAGGTTAGGCCCTATAGCATATATGGTAAGTTGGGGGGTGGATGCTTTTAGCCTTGATATAGTTGCTCTTTTAGGAGCAAGGGTCAAATTTATTGCCAGGCCTCGTGTTGCGCAAGGGCATCTGAATTTGTATGTCGCAGGGAAAACTAAATGTGTGGGTGGATGTTCACAGATGAAAAAGTCACTGGTGCAAACAATAGTTGTTCTTTGAGGCTTTAAAAGCAGGTTTTCTCTTTCAAAGCAAGTCATATTTCAGAGAGTGTTATGCAATATAGCTTAGATAGATAATTCAATTTATTGAATTAAGATTAAATAATAATGATGCATTCAAATGAAATCACAAACATTAGCTTTGTCATCCATATAAAAACATTTTATTACAAAATATTATTTGACTTTGATCGTCTTAAATTAAGAAGAAAATTTCCTAACCACATATCAGAAACAGATGCACACATTTGTAAAAGGATTGTTTAAAGAACAAAAAAGCGGTTCAATAAAGTGTGTTTACATGATCAATTATAGACCATTTTGTGTCTCCACCAAATTATAAGATAGAACCTATGCATTAAACCTACTGGTGTATCCAACCCCTTAGTTAAAAATAAAGGGGGGGGTTGCACCTAAGTGCATATTCAGGGCCTCTCTAGAATGGAACATCCCAGTTCGCTGAGAGAACCCCAGCCATAAAAGGAACCATATCAGGGGTTACGCAACAGCCCCTCGTCTGTAATCATATATTACCGCTGGGTCCTGGTGGCCGCCTTCCCCACCAGCAAAAGTGAAAAAGGAGACGCAATGGTGAATACTAAAGCCCAGAATTTCCCCTGACCACCGGAGGAATCCTCCAGCATGCAAAAAAATGTCAGCTGTTACTTCCATTGCAGCTATCATGTAAACAATACTGTGCTGTTTAAAAAAAATCATTATATTCAAACTGGATTCAAAATGGTTTATGGAAACAGTTTGTGCATTGCTCGCATATCTAAATGTGGAAGATGAGCACTTCCCTGCCAAAGACTCTAAATTTGACCTACTCCACTATTAAGAAATCAGCATGTGACACAAACTCTTCTAGACTGTTCTAGAGGACACTGGTTTAATGGTGGTACTAAGATAGTGGTGACCAGCAGGGCAGCAGAGTCTGCAGCCATAAAATCATTACCATGGACTACTGCAGCTGCAAATCGCATTAGATATTTGAAATGCATGCAGAAACGCAGAGGTGAAGCTCAATCGAATGTTTTCAACTTGTCTATCACAAACCCAATAACCCTGCAGCAGAAAGCTTTAACGTGCTTCCCAGAATCATCTGCCACATTGGAATTCACAGACATAAAATAGTGTTTGCGTCTACTGGCAGTCGCATATGAGTCTGGCAAACAGTGAAACGTATACAGCTGAAACACAAATCAATTCATTAAAGATCAGTTTAACTCTTTAGAAAACTGACAGATTTTATACTTAATATTTTTAGATTACATATTTTTTTATTTGTACTTTATTTTTAAATATTAGTCAAATTGTATTCACAAAGAGTACAACAGCAAGTCTGGTCCACTATTTAAACATTTCAAATCTACAAATTAAAGCTGCAATCCATAACGTTTACCTCACTATCGCCATCTCTGTTCAAAACATAAAGCTGCAAGTTGCGTGCAGAGTTATTTTCTTAACATGACAAGTTTAAATTCTAAAAAACTGCTGTATGATAAAGCTACAAGCGCTCCACCATTCCAGCACCCACACATGCCATTTAGTAGCCGGATCTTCCTGTTTCGCACGTGATGCAAGTTTAACTGACATTTTCCAGGAAATCATACCCAAATTATGAAATCATTATTATAAAACCAATTTTAATCAAGGTAAATTAACCGTTCTAAACACCAATTTGTTACATATTTGCTCAATAACCGATTTTTGATCATTTTAACCAAATAAAGTTACAGATTTCAGCTTTTAAACGTTTTGTGCCCTGAGCCTTAGGTTGTGTAGCAGTCAGGCCGCGTAATTGGAGCTTGTGCATTTCACAAGCGTTTGCTAGTTTTGTGGGCCATGTGCATCGGACAGTAACTGTGCACTAAGTGTAGCGTATACAGGAAATGGTGGGCAAAGGAGGGGGGAGTAAAACATGACACACTCCTCAAACATGTGCCTCTCTCTCTGATAAGTATGACAGATCAAGATGTGTACAGTATGTTGTAACTACAGCACCGTGGCTCAGACAAATATTTGAGGCTTGCTAAAGATGGTCACACACATTCAGGGTTTGTCAGATTATACATTCAACAGTACATCCATCTTTATACAGCTGCCACTCTTGCTGCTGAAAGCAAAAGGAAGCTACTGCCAAAAGTTTTCTTAGTCCATAATGACCACTCATAGCCTTCCAGTGAAAACATGGAGATACTATCATTTAAAAAATTGGGTTCCATCTTTGGTGCCCACAAGTATAGAGCAGTGACAACAGATCCCAGACAAACCACAATGATCTACAATAGATGCTTGACTATTTGATGAACTGAAGGTGGCTCAGTTGATATTCTTGCAATGCCACGCTAACATCAACAATTTCAACCAACAAAGCATCTTGGCCATTTGAAGCTGCAGTCTGTAACTTTTGTTTGGCTAAAAATGAACAAAAAGCAGTTATTGAGCAAGTACATGACAGTGTTCAACGTGATCACCTCATCTTACCCTGATTCACAACATTGAGTTTAATAAAGTTCAAATTTATAATTTGAACAGTTAGGTTGGATTTTGCAGGAAATCTCTGTCTGTTAACAGAAGAAGAAAATCCGGCTCCTATATCGCATGTCTGGGGACTGTAGATGATGCAGCGTTTGTAACTTGTTCTTATAACGGTGGTTTAAAATTTAAATTAGTCATCTATGTTAAGAAAGTAACTCAGCAAGTAACCTGCAATTATATGTTGCAAACAGAGATGGCAGTATAGAGTCAAAAGCGTCAAAATTAAAAAGTCAAAATTATTATTATTATTAAATAATAATAATTGATATAATATTATACATGTTCAGATCAATTTAGGTAGCCTTGTCCAAACTATTCCCTCAATCACAGCTTGAATAAATATAAACAATAAAAAATTAAATAAAAACAATAAATAAATACAATAAAATAAATAGGGTACAGTATACTATATACTTCAATAAGTATACAGTATATATTGTACAATAATACAATAAATAAAATAAATAAAAACAATATACTTTTAATAAACTATACAATATAATATATACTTCCTAGTTTTTTCCTAAAATCACAAGCCTTCAATTTGTTTTGATCCAAAGTTTAATTTGTGTTGTTCAGTTAACGTTTTTGTAATGCCACGCTAACCTCTTCAACTAACGTCATCAAATGAACAGCATCAAATGAATTGAATCAGGAAGACATGATTAAGCTCTGATTGACTCAGAATCTGTTTACTATGCCATGATGTCAGTTTATGAGCCCTGTAGACACACATGCTATTTAAAATAATTTACGAGCATCTGTGTTGCCATAACAACCACGGTTTGAAATAAATCAGATGTCACTGTATGCATGTATACAAACAGTGTAAGAGCGTGTGCATTTGTGTGTGGGGGGGTTGGCTGTACAGTCACATAGTACATACAAGAATCCAGCTTTTTCATTGGATCATTTTTACAGTATGTTGTCTTGACTCTGTTGCTATAGCCATCTGAACACAAACAAATGTAGACCTATACACTTATCAGGCTTGAATTTTACACCTGTTATGATGATCTAATAAGTAGAGTTCACCAGCGTTACATAACGTATTTCGTCACCGTCTCGCTGATAAATGCATTTATTAGTCGTTGTAAATACATGCTATCAGCAGATTTTATCGCATGTGTTCTTAATGTAAAAGAGAACTAACCAGACAAACAGAAACGTCACATTGAACCTCAATGGACTCGGTCTTGTACATTAGTGCTTGTTGACCTTTCATCTGTGATTTTATGGGGCTTTTGCAGTTTTATGATCAAAAACAGATTGTTTTGGACGTTAAAAGGTGCTTGTTTAATGTTTTACTATGCTTTCAGGTATATGGGCTCCAACATGCGACATTTCACGCATTGCATTAAATGCAATGATGAAAAGTTCAAAGGAAAAAATAGTGTAATTTATCATACTGCACAATTGCATAATGCATCATTTACCTGCCTCGTCCCTTGGCCTTTACACACAGAACTTAGACAAATGTTAACAATTGTATTTACACTTACACTGAAGAGAAAGCAAGCGGCGATAAGTTTGGAAAATAAATGTTTGATTTGCGATCCAGCAACGGTAAGGAATGAGTCCATTAGAGATGAAGCGGCACATATCAGCACAGGCATGTGATTACAGAACTCTGATAAGGTCTGACCTCCTAACAAACCAAAGACTTTCCACGGCACATATTCAGCTCTCTGCTGAGAGCACTTTTCAGTCTTATAGCATCTCAAAGCACTTTGTTCTTAAAACAGGTGTTATCTGTTCTGCAACATTACCAAAAACCTTTATTGTACTCATTTCAATAAAATCCCACAGACTTTATCGCTTACCACAATCACAACATTGTGGTTTGATGTATTTAAAACTAGCAACTTTTTCCATAATTTACTTAACAACTTTAATAGTTCATATAAGAACAAAACAAAATCATGGGTTTTTTGTCTTTAATGCTGTATTACATTTTCCCACGTTAATATAAGGTGTCTTTAACATACACTTAAACATTAGAGAAAAGACAAGTGAGGGCAGGTTTCACTGCATTGCAACAGCTATATATTTAAATCAGGAGAAATGGCTGGGTCACAACTCCAGTGCAATTATTTGACTTAAAACAAGAGGGAAACCTTCACCCTTGGACAGTGCAGCACAGGGCATGCAGTGCATGCTGTGTGGGTGGTCTGGTAGAACATAAAGGAGGAGGAAATAGTTTACTTTTGAAGCCCAAAATCAGAAGCTAACCCTGCAATGATTATAATACAGAAGTCCTTTGTTTAAAAAAGGGAGTTTTGCACAAACTCCATACAACCTGCATGGCTCAAATAAGCATCCATCTGCAGTGGCCACTGCAACAAGAATTTATACAAGATCTAGGGATGTCACAATATACCAGTATTAACAATAACTGTGATATAAATACCCATAATTATTTACACTGTGTAACGTACACAGTATGAAAATATCATTCATAATTCAGCATTGACACTCCAACACCGTAGGTGGTGCTATTGCACCCGTTTAAAATTTTATCTCGAGAGCCACAATGGTAAAAACTCTGTCTGCCTTCCTGCACTTGTATTTTGAGTGATTCATTGGTCAAAATAGTTAGAAAACACTAAATACAAATAAAAGATGAACTGACAGCATTATAGAAATGGCAGTCATGGCCTAATGGTTAGAGTCAGACTTATAACCCAAAAGCTGACGGTTTGATTCCCACTGCTGGCAGAAAATGACTGAGGTGCCCTTGAGCAAACCACCTTTTCCCCAGTTACTCCCCAAGCGAAGAAGAGTTGCCATCGCTCCAGGGTTGTGTGTGTGTTCGCTCCTCACCAGCATGGGTTAAATTCAAGGGTTATATTTCAAGTATGGGTTACCGTACCTGACAAACACCTTCACTTAGTGTTTTTTATTTCAATAGATAATATTAGCAATAATGTTGTTACCGCTAAATCTTTGTGCCATGATAACTGTGAGAAAATGCAACTCGATGTCTATTAGCCAGCTTTGTCTAATCCTTTACCTGCCAAGCTACTGATCCAATTACAAGTGAAGGGCGATTTGGAGAAGCTCTGAACTGAAGCCATTAACAAATCTGTTACAAGCATTGCCCTCTGCACCATGGCTTACCTTTGTCCCACATTCGTGCCCCATTCATTAGTGTAGCCAGCTGATTGAGTAAAGACTTTTCCAGCCTCCTGGAGGGAGAATGTGAAGTAAATGAAATCTGGTGGGAAAAAAAGCTCAGAGTAATGTAACTTTCAACTGTTATATTGCTTAAGGCTCATCTGTAAAGAAGGTTGTATGTGTATTTCCTTTCACTCTGATTCAGTGAAGGAATTTTTAGCACTAGCATCTGTTTCTGCGAATGATTTGATAAGCAATGCAGTGGCTATGAGGAAATACCATCAACTTATACAGTTCCTTTTAATCTTCTCCATGTGTTTGAATCAGGTGCTCTCCAGGCGCATTTGACACTGTGAAATGATACTTCTGCAACACGACACACGATCGTTCAATTTATGGTATTCCCCTTCTGGTGCTCTTTGGGAAAACGCATTCAAATTCTTCAGTTTAAAAGCATGCGCCTAAATGCCCTGCAATCAATATCCGGCTAAATGATCTGGATGTAATAGTTGTTGAGGTTCTGGGAAGTGTAATAACCACAGTTCTATGCCTGCAAGCAAACCGTGCCTTAGTGTTTGGCCACCACTACTGCTAATCGTACATCACGGTTTGCTGAGATCAGTTCTGATTTCTCTTAAGGTGAATAATGGTGTGAAATTGTTTGAAAATCTCAGAGATTCAAACTTACGTGAGCGGAATAAGGTGACACATTCATAGCAGGTGTTCCTGGGGTATGTGTCAAATGGATTTCTTTTATGTTTTATATATTATAAAAACATGTTAAAACTTTTTAAGGGTTTTTAAATTTCAAGAATTAAAATGTGGAAAATTTGACCAACAATTTAGTCAACTTGGATTTTAAAAAGTTACATTTAGCTAAGAGGCAAGTAGTTTGCATCCATAAATCTTCTCGTTTGGTTCAAAATGATCATTTACTAAAAACGATCATTTTGTTCAATGATCATCAAGCAACAAATTTATTCAGAATATCGCTGTACGTTTCGAAATGAAAATGGGGTAATAAAATGACGACACTATTCTTTTATCCACTGAATCCACCTTAAAGCTCAGCCCTGACATCAATAGCTTTTGCAAACGCTTTATGTCCTGCCATCTCCTTAAGCTCATAATTTATGAGACATCACAATTATTGGCTTGCATTTATCTCACATTGACTGGCTAGCACTCAGCATATTTTGCCTCTCGTTTGCATAAAGTTCACCATTTTCAACTTTTTCTGACAGCGTGCTGTCAATCCCAAACCCTCCACGTAAGCCTGTAGCCGAGCTACCACAGGGAATGAATTTTAAAAGGCACATTTATGCACCACACAATCTTTTTTAGTGAACGCGGGCGGTAACTGCAGTAAGTGCTGCTACTTATTTAACGTGGGAAGAAGGAATGTGTATCTTAAAGCTACAGTAACAAAAAAATGAACAGTTTGAGTATAAAAGTCAGGACAGAGTGGAATATAGTCATTATAAAATTTAATTACGAGTAAATGATGAACTGAACTAAATTATGTCTTAGGCACTTTGATTATCCATTATATATGGATTATATATGAAAAATAGCACATTATGCCTCATTTCTATCACTTCCAATATCACTTCCAGAACAAACTTTGAATTTAAGAACTTAAAAATTTCATAAGCCATGCCTAAATCCATACAGGCTGCCCTTCTGGCTCAGTAAGGAATCAGAAACAGCTCAGGTCTTTGAAGAACTACACCTCCAACCTCTTAAAAGACTTTTTGTACTTAACCCACTGTCCATCTGAAGAGCATTATGGTTTTCCCTTATACATCACTGAGTTTGACATCTGCAGCCCTTTTCATCTGACCGGGGCAAAGACTATAAAATGCCATCACGAGGTAAAACATAAAAGCATTTCTATTTGATTTCTAGACCGTTGCTTAAACATATTTCATCATTCTGGGAGATCAAATGCAAGAAATGAAGAGTTTACATTATCAAACGTCAACCATTTGGTAAAAGTTCACAAATTAATAACTAGGACTCTACACCTAAAAATAACTAACGCAAAATATGTATTACAATTCAACCTTGTTTCTACATTTCTAACCTATTGAATTCAAAATGCACAATTAGGCAAAAGTGACAGGTTTAAAAATCCACAAACGGTTTAACAACTAATTGAAACAACTCAAAAATAAAAAAGTGAAAACAAACATTAAACAATTCATGGAAACTGAATACAGAGGCTCTGTCAGATAACTTGGACGTGTAAATGGTTTTCTAACATGTGGTACTGTTAATATTGAATACAGATGCTAAGAAACCTTGCCTTCATATTTTTCTGGGCCAGTAAATCTATTGCTGTAAGCCTGCCATTAAAGCTAATGTAAAAAAATATGAACTGTAACATGGGGTGAGCTTTTGAAGTCAGGGGTAAAAGGAAATTCAAAGAAAATATGTAACGTGAATACTTTAAAAACACAGTAAGTCACACCATCAGTGATGTGTAATAGAAACAAACAAAAATCAATAATTAATAATAAAACTAGATTTTTACATTTTAAGAAAATGCAAGCACCACTAAAGTGTATCCGAGTTGTTGTCCACTGTGAAAAATGATATATACAGTAAGTATGCTGATAATACTACATTCTGCTTAACTGATATCAGTGCAGATGGAAAAAAACTTTATATGAGAAACCATATGAGGTTGTGCAGAACACGTCTAGGCTTATACAGAGTGATGTGGCTGCTTTTTACACTCTGTTTCATAACCTTACATGCTTTGACTCTGTCTTGCAAATGGATAAGAGTACACTTATTTTACACCACACTTTTCTTTCCTTATACCCCGCACCAAACTTCAAACATCTGTAAAAAAGAAAAACAGACAAACCTGAATTCTCAGAATGAGTATTTTTAGCTATCTATATTTACTTTATTAAAATAAAACCCGCAGATTGTTATTATTGTGTACAGATGTCCCACTTACTCCACCAGACATGTAACAAATAAAAAAAAACAACTGCAAATCAAGATACATGATAGTTTTATCAATCAATAGGTGCACAACACCCAGATACTATTAAATATGAATAAGAAACTACCTGTTGTGCAAAGACAAGAATAAAACACAGGTTCAAACTCAGCTGTTGACATTGTTCTCCTGATATTTTTTGTAATGGTTTTCACTAAAAAGCATTTCGACCAGACTAGAACAATTTACAGTATGAGAAAGATGAAAGCAAAACCCCACCACAATATGCATTTCCTAATTTCCATTTGCAATTCAGTTACATCAAACCAGATTAAGTATTCGCTTAAAGGCCTGTGGTACAGCCAAAACCTTAAGATTGAATTAGTAATAACTCTGCATAAGACCTTTGCAATGTGCACGAAAACAGAACCAGTTCTGACACGTCCAGAACAGCTCAAGTATTCTGAATGTGAAACGTTTGATTCAATCAGGCAATCAATGATGGCTCCAGGACAAACAACGTCCCTGGCATGCAGAGGTGGAAAACTGCGCCACCTGCTGTTTAAATAAATACACTCAGTCTGTAGCAGATCACAACACGACAAACAATTGTTATCCCTCAAAAACAGATCAAAGTATTCATACTAGAAAAAAAACTACAGTGTCTTTATCACAAGTAATTCACAATATGTAAAAAGAACATTTGTTTATTATTTCATGTACTTACACTTACAACAATGAGATGAAAAAACACATTTTAGTTATAAATTGTAAATTCTTTTCCTTTTAACACTTCTGGCAGTGAAAATTTCTATTTAAGGTCTAGTTGTCAGATAAATGTGCAGAAATTTGCTGCCAAAATGAAATGTATTACTGTGCCAGGCTCTCGTTTATTAAATGGCTCTTATAATCATATTGTCAGTAACACGTAATTCACCGGTTACCCATAATCCTCAAGGCAAAAGGTTTCAATAACAGTTTTTCTCTCAAGCTTAGTAACAACACTTTAGTAACAATCAAAATAACATCTTTAATCCACCAATAAAAAGTCAGAAATATTACAGGGTTTAACCTGGGCCATCCACACACACTGGTTGAGCGCATTATTGCCATAATTACTTGAATGCATTTGTGTTTACATATGGATTATTCTTTAAATTTAAAAGGCTTCTATACATCAGAAGCCTTTTAAATTTGACACAGAATTTTCTACTTTAAATTGCTATGGGAAGTCAAACTAACTCCAGCATATGGGGTTGGTTAAAATATTCTTACTGTACTTGATAGTACTCTACTTAACTTGGGGCTGTTTCTAATGAAAATATTTGTTTTCTACTATCAACAGATATCATTTTCCTTTCATCAGGTTTTTAATTATTTAAGTAATCGCTTGGAATATCTGAAGGCAAACAAGGCCTTACAATAAGAAAGCATTAGAACCAAACTGATTTTAAGAGAGAAAAACTGATAGCTTGGTCTATAATTCATGGAAGTCTATGATTTAAAGCCCTTTGTAGTACTTGCCCTTTAAAAAAATAAAACCATAACTACTGCAAGGTTATGCTATGCATGGCTTGACGATACAGTGGTTAGAATGTAACTGTTAAAAACAATGAATAAATAGTCTTAACACATTTTAAAACCATGAATATCATAAATGTATTAAATCAAACTTCCTCTCTCACATAATTGTTAACATTTTTGCTAAATAACTCAGGCAGTGTTTCTACAGTAATGGCAAGTTTCACTTCCATATTATTTTAAAGTAGAAAATTCTAGAATCCCAGTAAGTCACGTCACACACAGGAATTGTGATGCAATTTACTCATTCATACGTTCTTCCAAACCTGTGAGACTTCCTTCTGTAGAACAGCAATGGAGATATTAAGCAGAATGTTACTGACAACTCCAATTATCATCTTACGTGCTCCAGAATCAGTCATACAGGTCTGAGCAACATGTCAATGAGTAAATGATAACAGAACTTTCATTTAGCTTCAGGGATGAAAAACATTTCGCTTGGATGGCCAACCAAAAAAGGTTCAAATAAAAACCTGTAATAGAAAGACACAAACCAAATAAAAACATCTAAGCAGTTAAAACATCTCAACATAATAAACTTTAGCATTAAATAGGAGGTAATTAGCCCTGACCAACAGTAACAGTGTACCACACATGAATGATATCTCAGCATAACACCTTAATCCTGAGCCCTCTAGTACACCTTTATAATGCGCTCTTGTATCTACATGTTCTTGTATCGACTTGTTGCCTGTTGGTACAAATACTTTTTAACCAAGGATAATATCGTAGAAGGGCATTAACACCATGCAAAATGAACAAAAGCACACCATGCCTTGTGACACAGACGTAAGGCTTTTCATAGACCGAAGTGACCTTTCGAAGCATACAATTATTGCATTAGGTCTAAGCTAAATGGCAAAAGGCTGAAAATGGCTTAGGGTTCTTACAAAGCACTGATCATCTGATGACAGCAAAAAAAAGACTGAAAACAAAGCATCTTCTGAAAGACGTTTCTCTCCATCGAAGGCTGATCGGTGTTAACAGACACGAATCTTGAACGCCGTCTGCGGTGCATGAAAAAAAACGCCAACTCTTTAAGTTGAACGCAGGCTAATTCTGATCTGTTGAAAGATGGCATATTTCCTGAGAGGATCCTGAGGATTAGCTGGTCACAGGTCCTTAAAAGAGCGTGATGCTGTTCTCAGAGCAGTTAGAAATAGAGAAGAGAATACTTGCACAAGGCTGCTGGTGGCAGACACACCGCGCTCAGTGCAGAGGAATAAAGCCCACGTCTGGAGCGTCACTTAGTATGACTGGACTGTGGCTGAAGGTGTATGGGGGGCTGGGTGGGTCCAGCATAGATTTATGGATGTGAAGAGCAGCCTGTTTGCTCACGCTCTGGGGGCAAGATACGTCTATAGGGCGTCGGGCCTGGCGTCCTGAGTAGCCAGTAGGGGGGGCTCTGCCGGGTGGAGAAACGGTGATGGAGACAGTACGGAGTTGATTTTCTTGGGTCATCGGGGTGGTTTTGGGTGTGACCGGAGCGCAGGTGCTCTGGATCACTGTGGAATGTGCCAGTGATTCTATAAACTCCTTTGTGCCTTGTGTGCACTGTAAAAAGCAAACAAAAAGAAGGTAAGAAACAAGAGGCAACAAGATCAGCTACTGAACATATCCACGGTTACTTCATGGTTTTTGATAAGCCAGCTCTAGCGTTTCCGGTGAACAGTCAGCTGTGAATTTGACAGGAACTGAATTTTGTTGAGGAGGAACACTGAGAGATGCAACTAAATCGTTGAACTAAATCAATGCTAGGCCTGACTATTTAGCAAACTATACTATGATTACAAAGTATTACACAATACATGCTGTTAAAGCTACCTCAGAAGATTGAAGATGTCGGCACACCAATAAGTGACCCTTCACCAGAAACGTTCCAGCTGGCTTAAATTATTGCTGTAAGTTTGTAAAAACATTCCATGCTAAAAAAAAGGATTAGTTGATGTTAGACAGCAAAGCAACATAACACAGAGTTTGAGAAGCTCGCCAGATATAGTTGAGAAAATACTTGAAGACTTTGAAACAGTGAGGTGATATAGCATGAAATGGTACATAAAAAGGATCTCATTTCAAGGTTCCTCATGAGCTCAGGATAATGCAACATGTGCCTAAGATCTCCAGGGTCCTCAAGGACAAGTTGTAATGAAGAAAAAGGATGAACATCCATCATGACAGAAGGACGACAGGAACATCTGTGCATGATAACAACTCTGCAAATGAGCATCATCTACAAAGCCCATGACCTCAGTCAACAAGTCCCATGAGAGTGAGTGACAATGAGATAAGCACAGACGAGCCACGACGATACAGTAATTAGAAAACGATGACATAATGTAGGAAAAACTAAACAACTGAAGAACTCTAATATATACGCACACATGACCATTATGAGATGGAGTAAAAACAGATGTCCGCTAACACACTTAAATTCAATTCAAGGGGGAGTAAAATGGGAACAAAGAGTAGGAAACGATTCCAACAATTTCCTTTTTCATGACAAACATGTCTCATGATTGTGGTTTCAAAGCAGAGAATGGAAGCCAAGCAGACAGTTCAAATATAAAGCAGAATGAAGCCCGGGGAGCCACGAGCAAGCCTCCAAATGGCATGCAAGCAGCCCTTTGACACACCCTTACCATCAAACTTCACAGGGTTGCAGGACCTTCAGGCAGTGCAGGAGAGAGCAAACTCCTGACAGTCGTCCTCCTGTGTGAGGTTTACATCTTAAAACATCAGCGCTTTCCACTCAAATATGCTTACAATTCTCATAAGCATATGAAAAGGTCTGTTATTTTTAGATTATGAATGTATGCATGCCAAAATAATATTTTAAGTGTGCATAAATATTAAAAAGCTTTAAAGAATCACTGTTTAAAAATGCTCAACTCCTGATTAATAAACAATCCATAAAACAAAATGGTAATGCATTGACTGATTAAAAAGCAATAATTTATCTATAAAAAACTGTTTAATCCAAATAGAAGATACTGCTTCACACAAACTTTGGATGTAATTTATATCATATATTATTATAACTATAATGTAACTACCAGTTTCATCAAAAGCCAAAACGCTGATGCCCCTCCAGGCCATTAGGAGGCGCTCTTACCATGTTTGGGTCATTTTTGGCCATGAAAGGAGGGAGATCAGCATCAGCGGCGACTATCTGAGGCGTGTCATCAGAAGGCAGAAATCCTCTCCTGTCAATCAAGCTGCAAAGCAAGGTCACAAGGTGAGCATCAGAGGAATAGTTCAGATTCAACACAAGACAAGCTCAATTCTTTGCCCTCTGTGTCAACTTCATGACATTTCCTGGACAACACGCATTACCCAATTACAACACACTGGTCCAGTCAACCAATCCAAGCCCACTGCATAATTCTAAAGGAGGGGCTTCATAGAACCAGGAACTCATCAGCCTCATTTTTATGAGAATGGAAACAGCGGTAGTTTAACAATAAAATGTGAAAAAATAAAGCGTTTTTTGAAAACCCAAGCATGAACACCTGCAGTGCACCCTAAAAACAATCAAGACATTGAAAAAAGGCATAAAAGGACCCTTTTAAAGATTATAATGTTGTAAAAATATAACCACAAGACATAAACATTATATGGGTGTATTGCACTATAACTTTAGTGTGATAAAACTGCTTGTTTGTGTATGCAATACTGACCTGGGTGGCATTGGCCCACAAAGCACCACACAGCAGTTTATGAAGATGTTGTTGTAACTGTAGGGATTCCCTGATTCTTCCCCTCTTTTACTGGACCAGGAACCTTTGATCTGCAGACATCAAAAACAGAAATAGAAATATATATATAGAAATATAGTGGTATCATTGTACAATTCATTAGATTCTTGTATAGATACTTATATAGCTGATTAAATAAATAATCATGATGATATTTACATCTTCGTTGGTGGTGAGATTGGAGGCCACCAGATACGTGTGGAAACCTGACAGACCCAGAATGGACCAGATGGAGAAGAAACAGATGACCAGCTCAACCACAGTGCAGAAAGAGTTAAGGGTTCAAATCAGCTTTAAATATGTATTGACATTTAATAAAAAAATAAAGGTACAACAGTTAGCCAAGAGCCATCGGGTAAAATCTATTGCATGTGCTTTTACAGTCATTCTGCCCAAACTCATGAACCAACTCCTTCTGAGGTCGTCCAGCCACGTTAAATATCTCTAAAATTAAACACAAACTAAAAGAGACGGGACACCAGGGATCTGTTGCTTTAGAGTCTAGGGGCAAATGTTGGCAGGCTGGCAAGGTATAGAGGAAGAAACCTACAGCAGTGAGTCTATCAGCAAACAGTGACACTGTTAGTCTAGCTATTGTGTGTTTTTAGGGACGGGTGGTGCAGAAACAAACATGCCAAGGGACGTGAATAAAGCAGAAAGGATATCTGGCTGGGCTCTCTTGTACTGCCTGGATGATACCATTCCCTCGTTGTGATCCTGTTAATAAAAATATAACAGTAAACAAACCTGCCTCAACATTGCTTTTATTCCACAAATAGAACAATAAGTCATCTAAAACTTTATTAAAATGTATGAAAGTCGTTTAAAACAGTCAAACAAAACCTGTTCCAGCACTGCTGGCTTTCCATGAGCTCATTTATGCCTGGATGTGTGACAGCAGTGACGCATCACTACCGCTGGTTTTGCTCCAATATCAGAACACATTTACAGCTTTTCTAGATTAGGAACCATTTCAGCGCATGAATGTATATCCAAACTTCCACACTGACAACTGTCAGTATATCACAGAAAACTTAACGTCATTGTAACATCCATTTTGGGGTGATTTGATCACAAGCCGACAGAGTTAAATTCAAGTGTTAATGGAGTCCAAAATGTTTTGTAATCGGATCACTCAAACCACATTTGAAGGGATTCAAAAACCACTTGTTATGATGTATTCTGGACAAGAACACTAATATGAATCATCCAGTGTGTTGAAATGAAGGTTTTGAACTTTGCTAATGTTACACACAAAATTAAAGGTAGTGTATTATGCTGTATTAAGTTTTGCAAACTAAAATGCGAACAGCTGAATTTTTGTGTAAGTTAGCAGAATGCTTTCCATCTAGCTGTCATTTTGCACGTTTTACAGGGCAGCTTATATATTAAAATTATATTTGTTGTAAAAAGCGATATACAAATAAAAGTGAATTTAATACATGCGAGTTCAATATGGGAAACAAGGACCAAAAGCGTTATTTTGTTGCTATTTGCAAGCCACGCTACTTATACAATTTACTTTTTGGGTGAATTTTAATTTTTCGTACACGTGACATTGAGATACTCTCTCGCTCTATCTCTAATTACCAGAGATGTTGGCTCAAAGCTCCTCTGTGTACGTGCATGTGTACGACCCTCTCTTTGAAATGCGATCACAGGTGGTAACAGTAGACGCGTAAGAGACGTGTGGGTTTCGGCTGTGATCAGATCACCCGGAGACAAATCTTAATACTAGATGTAAAAAGGCAACAACCAAAAACAGAAGCGATTTGCGTGATGCAACTGTTGAAAGGCTGGGCCTTAATACATGTCAGTGGTGTAGAAAACACTGCAAAACACAAACTTACGTAAGGTGAGGTGAGTGATCACACAGCCAAAGATGAAGGAGGTCAGAAAGGACAGTGACACAATGAATGTGTAAAAAAAACGATAGTTGCGCTTCCCAACGCAGTTTCCCACCCAAGGACAGTGGTGGTCAAATCGCTCTGCAAAGGGAACAGAGAGCAGACACTTTACGAAACAACGTCACTTACAGGAAACGTCTTGTGCATTTCCACAGAATCTGTTGTGGAGGTGATTTGTTTTAAGGGTATTACATCATCATAGCAACATGATGTTTTGTAGCCTTCAAATGTGGAAACACTTTGCACTAAAAATGGAGATACTGTCTTACCCACACAGTTGTCACAAAGGCTGCAGTGTGATGTGCGAGGCGGACGGAACATCTTACAAGTGAAACAGTATTTGAGTTTGACCACCTGGTCGTTTATAAGAATCTCTTTAGTGCGAGGAGGTGGCCGATATGTTGAGGATCCAGAATTATCTTTAAACACAAAATATCATAAAAACAACTTTAACATTACACGCATCCAAAAAATAACATAAGACACCAAACAAAAAACACCAAGAGTATCATTAGGTTTCACATTTTAGACTTAAATTTATTTGCCCATAGACCAAAATTCTTCCAATCCGAGACTCACCAATTTGTCTCTCGATGTCCGCAGCCTCATCCGGCAAAGCCCTTGGTAATATTCCTGGATCTGTGAAACTGGTCTGAAGGAGGGCGATGACCACAAATACAAATAACACCCCAGCGATCACTGGAATGAAGATGGTAAGGTGTTCCACCAGAAAGGGGCAACTGTTATGAATCAGACACAGAGTTAAGGACACAAAATACACAAAGCTAACACTTGAGAGAACACAAATACTGTATTGTTACATGCAGAGATACATTAACTGGTAGAGATGTCTCTATTGTTAAACGTTATATGTGTGTGTGCATACTACTTACTCAAAAGTAAAGAATAAGCCACTGGTGATGACAATAAGGCCGATAGTGAGAGGGAGCACGCCGCATTGCCTGGCCAACATAATACGCCCATCACAATAAAAGCGATTTTTTCCAGGAAAAACTTCCCATTTCCTCCGAAGGCGCTGGGAGCTTTTCCTCCCACAGGACAGGGTGGAGGTCCGGCTGGTGGATGTTCTGAGAGCTCGGGGGTCTATTTGCTGATACTCACAGTTTTTCATTGTAACAAAACTGAATTAACAGAACAGAGATAGTACAGTATGGATATCCTATCCTGCGTTTACCACACAGATCCTGACTGAAAAACAAGTTTAGTTAATTTGTTAGAGTCCAACCAGACTATATTAGTCTTTACAAAAAACAATTTCCTAAAAAAAAGTCTATTCGGGGCTTTTGTTTCTACGACTCCTCCGCTGTGAGCCAGTCACAAACGTAACGTCCCCTGAAAACACGTCTAATGTTTTGGACGGTAAAATGTCAATACTATTTATAGGACAACACGGCTAACGAACTAAGTTAGCATTCACACAACGGCGGTCCACAAAACAAGATATGCCGTTCAATGCATCAGTTTACCCCAAAATATCCACTTCAGAGAATATACCGACGAATTCATTATATGATCATGACCTGGTGATGTTTCCAAGCCTTATAAAATATGAATCGCCATGACGGAAAGTCGGAAAGCTAAGCTAATACGGTTGACATTCCTCCTCTCGCGGAGCTCAATCGTCGTCTGCCGTTGATATTTATTGATAAATCCGTAATAAATCTGTCGATATTTATCGAAATGTAGTTGAAAATATTTTGTTGTAACTATCTGAGCGCTAATTTAACGCCCCGTTGCGCGACGCTCGGGACACAATAACATTCACCTCAACGGAATCACTTCCCTAGCAAAGTATTACCTGAGAAAAGCGACCAATGAATTGAAAGGCGAGCGTCATCTCTGTTGACCAATCAGAGATTATTTCCGAGCCGCTATGCCCCGCCCCTTGTCAGGACTACAAATTTGATGGATTACGTCACGTACAGCATGTAAAATAATAATAAAAAAAGAAAAAAACGTTTGGAAAATGTGTCTACAATTTACAGTTCTGACCATACGACAAAGTAATAATTACCCATCATAACAAAGAAATATAACAAATTGATAGAAAGGTTATGACAAATGCTACCAGTGTTCCAGTAAGGCCTAGTGTTAATTCATAAAGGTTTGAAACAGAACCAATAACTAGTAAACATTAAATTATAGTGTTCTTTTGACCTCTTGGTCTACTGTGGTTATTATTGGGATTTTTGGCTATCCCCATGAACTCAAGCCTGGTTAAAAGATTTCACTGCAGCATTGTGCAAGTACAATTTTTTTTTAACTCAAGCAGAGCATATATTTAAGCTTTAGAAAGTTTTTGCCACATTAGCAGTGCTTGGTTTAATAAGAGAAGGAAAAGAATATAAGGTATGACTCAGTAAATAAACAAGTCCAATGATCTTTAATATTTAATACTTTAAAAATATAATACCATTTACAGAAATACTAAAAACACTTTAATAACGAAACAATTTAGCTGCCACAATATTGGTCAAGCACTATATAAAATTATTTGAACGCCCATTTGAATTTAATGAAAATTAAACCCCTTTATTTTGGGCCGGCAAGGTTATTAAGTCCAGGGAAGAAAGTTACAATGCAGGGCCAGGCCTACAAACCAATATGTTATGAAATACCCCAGGATACAGCGTGTATATAAAGAGCAAATCTTCCAGTGCATCAAAAGGTAAATGACTTGATTATTTCTGCACATCCAGTCAAAACGTTTTAAGCCAGATTTTACATTGTCCTTGTGCTGTTGTCTTTGGTCGGATCTGAACAGTTTTTCATCTTGCAGTAGAGGTTCAAACTGGAAAAGCAGGTGGCCACTGATCCAGAAAAGCACAGGTGAGGAGGAAGCAAGAAACCTTGTCAACACCTGAGACGACATAAAAAAGACATAAATAATAAGCAAATACACATGAGCAAGTGCATACATCTCATTTGAAAACAGGTTCAACAATTTCAAAAATCTTACCTGGACATGCATGCAGAATATTCCAAACAGAAGCAGGACAGAACTGTGCACAATGTAAACGAAGACTCTTGGATTATAAAAACCATGTGTTTTTCTGTGTTTTCCTTTTTCTCCCAACCCCAGATACATACAAAACACTGGGTTAGCCATTATGTATGTATATGAGGCTAGGAATCCTAGTGTAGCAACAGGCAGTGCTAAAATGAAGTTGGGTATTTGCTTCAATTGGAAATATCGAAGGAATCCCACATCCCAATAAACATCTTGGATGTAGGAATAAAGAAGTGGAATTCGCCACTGGCACCAGCTTGGTGTTGGAGATAATGCATCAGGCACATGGTATCCCTTCTCTTGTGCCAGATTTAGGAACACAGAAGGAACCTGCTTATGAGTAACAGTTGGATGGCAGAACGTTTGGTAGCCATAGAACTGAAACAGACAAAATGGTACTGCCACAAGAGCTGCATAAACTGCCCCTGCGAGCAAAAAACGAATAAGTGTCCAGGCATAGTGACAATATCTGCTGCTCCCTGCAGGTTCTTTACTTAAAGCCCTGGTATGGGCAATACCCCTCTGCAGGGTGTGATACATCAGAAATCCTGCATTCACAAGCCCATTGGAACGAGCACTAGTAGCAAACCCCAGCAAAAGACAAGCCCCAAGAGTGGATCCTTTTTCTAGATGCCAGAGGCCTGCAAATGTCAGAGATGCAAAAAGAGTCTCAGAGTAGCCTGCTACCATAAAAACATTGGCTGGCGTGAGGCAATACATTTGGGCTGTGATGAGGGCAAGTTTTCTGTCCTGTACCACCAAACGACTCAGTTTGTATAGCGCCACAGCGCTCAGGACAAAGAGAACGCCGTTTCCCACAGCCACCGTCACAAGTAAACGGCCATGCAGTGTGAGCAGTCCACAAAGAGGCCACAGCAAAAGATCTGCCAATAATCGTAGGATGAGAGGAAACAGAGGGAAAAATGCACAGTTGTGTTCATATACGTAACCATGTTCTGCAATGAAGAGAAAATGCTCAGCATCCCAGCGACTAAGACCACCCAGCAGTGCTTCAATGGTGGGATCTAGAAGGAGAGGATTTTCTGTTCGTGGTGGACTGAAGGCATCTGCCACATGGTCTGGAATGGCTATATTCAGCAGCGCCTACAAAATGCACAAAGAAAGTGTTTTATTACAGATGCTCTTGAATTGTTATTGCAAAGTTGTTCACAATATGAGCAATAGGTGGCACCCTAACCTCAAAATAACAAACCAAGGTGTTTTCGGATTTCATATAAGGCATGCATTTTCACTCTTTGCGTAATTATAAAAATTCATATTTTTGTGGTTGTTTTATTCAATGCTTACCTGTGCAAAAAGAGAAATCAAACGCGTGACAGTCGCAAATCTTATAACTCTCCATATGTCTTGATTTGTACAATGGGTTGAAGGCGGCATATTTTGATAGAAACTTTCTCTAACGTAAATCAGAAATATCTCGATATTTGATGTAAAGGAGTTGACATAATTGGTAAGTCGTCTTTTAAACAAACGGTTTGCACAATTTGCCGCAATGTGTTGTCATTTTTGCAAACAATAAACCCATAAATCATGTTGGCAAACGAGCATTTAAAGATCCGTACAGCCAGTTTCCTAATTTATCGAATCAAGACGACGGACCGAGTGCTACATGCACTTCCGGCAATCTGTTCTAAAATTTCAAAATAAAAGTCCCATAACGACACCATTACATGTGGTGAGAGACTTTATGTATTATTGATGTATACTAAACCATTTCTTGTGTATTTATCAATTCATATTTTTCAAACAAATGTATATTTAATATCCCAAATCCACAAATGTTTTTACATTTCCGTTTGGGTAATTTGATTTTTTTCCTTTGACTACAGGTGGATGATAAAATTAAATCTATGCACTAGCATTACAACAATACTGAATTAGAATATCGTTTTACACTTCAAATATAAACCAGTATATTCAATACAATTTATTACATGCACAATCAGCAGTCACAAAACAGCTTGATTTAAGACTTTCAGGACAAGCCCACAGCCAATCCATATGAAAATAATCACAAACATCTTACCAAGATTTAATGTACATTTATTCTTACCACGTGGAACATATAGTATAAAGATTTCATAGTGAATAAATGATATTCATTGAGCCAAAAAGGGAAAAAAAAACAAGGAATTTACATTAAGCTACATAGTCTGAAATACAAATATGCAGAATTCATATCACTGGAGAAAAAAATATCTCAACTGTGTTTCTTCATCTAGAGTTATTTTGTACCAGGAGATGAAATTAAAATATTTCAGTTGTTTGCTGCACTATAGAGAAACCGTGGAAACCAAAAGGTGGTTCAGTTTATATATCTAGGGATTTTGATGCAATTAACCCAACTTAAGTGTCCGCTCTTATTCTTGATAGATAAAAGGGGTAAGAAGCAAGAGGGAGTGAAAGACAGAGGGAGAGAAAGAGAGAAAAGGAGGTTTAAATGTACAACATCTTATATACAGTACAGCCTGGGCTTCATCTTAAGTTGAAAACCAGTCCTAGGAGGTGATTTCTTTTTAGGGGTCGAGTCATACAATCAAGGGTTAAAGAGAAGAGGTCAGGGTGTTGTACGTTCTTGATACTTTGGGGAATATTCTCTTCACCAGCAAACTGTTTAAAAACATTTTAAAAACTGAGCCAACATTGTCCCATGTGGAACAGTGCAGTATGCCTGTAGTATTAAATGCAGTAACAGTTTCAGAGTACTGTACAGAAAATGACAACTCATTTCTGCTGTACACGCTTCCAGTAAGGTTGACTCTGTAGCATCAAAATACAACCAACAATGAAGGGTTCACCTGCCTATTTAGACTTCAAATGTGAACAAGAGCTGTGTATTATTTGCTCAATCTTGGGAAGGACAAAAGGAACAATTAACCCCAAAACTCACTGTAAACAAGACAGCAACTTTGGTAAATAATTTTTTCAAGCTATTTATTTTATTCATTTATTTATTTTATTATAAAAAGTACTTTCCCCTCAGACAGGACACAAAAGTTGGGATCCCTGTCTGTGTCGTCTAGTTGGCATCAGTGTTAAAGTTTGTCAGTGTGTTCTCTGGTTCATGATCCACAGCAAATTTGTGACACCCCTCCTAAAGTGAAACGCAGAAAAAGGGGACCAGTAGGTGTAATATGAAAGCGCTTGCATAAATAAAAAAAAAAAAACAGAAACAGTTATTTTTCTCTGCTTTCATTCCCCACTCACCGGGGGGAGGGCAGGCGAGGGGGAGGTACGAAAATCAGAGAAGGTGGAGCCACAGCTCCGCCCAGCTGTCATGACTGGCCTATCAAAAAGAGTACATCACAGATGACGTGGGACACCAAAGAGTTCATGAGGGGGGAGACAGAAAGGTCCAGTAGCCGTGATTCATAGAGCGTAAACTCAGAGTGGTTCTCCTCCACCTTAGCAAAAGCAAGCAGAGCCCGGGCAGCCCGTCGCATCATGTCCACGCTTGTTGGCTCAAAAGGTGTTCCCTGCATGTGCAGTAGGGAACCTTGGCTCTGTTGGAACTGTGTAGCTGCTAAGCTGTCCTCCAAGAAGCCCAAAAGATTTCCTATGCTCCCCTTCTGTACCGCAATGGCACGGGCCGCCAGGCTGTCACCCTGTGCAAGATTGGCTAGTAACACGACTGCCATCTCCCGGCAGACAGGTACCTTTCGCTCTCCAACTAGACGTACAAGGTTTCCAAATAACTTCTCTAATCTACTAAAAGGCGGCGTTGCTAGAATGAGGTCCACATTGTTGTCCTGAATGCTGAGTTTACAAAGGGTCTCCAGGACTAGTCTCTGTGGGGACAATGCACCATTTACCCCAAGGCTGGGGAAAGGGTCTTGGGCTTCGGCGGACGGACAAACAGCCCAATGGAGCAAGCCATCCAGCAGCGGCAGGCAGATGCTCTCAGTGTAGACAGAGAAATCAAGCTGGCCCGAGATGTTGGCAAGAGTGACCAAGCAGTTTTCCCGCAGCAGTTCCAGACAATCCCACCACCACTCATCTATCTTGCTACCAATGCCCTCATCCACCTCCTCTTCTTTCTCATATGTCAAAGGCGCTTGCTTGCGTATTGGATGGCGATGGTGGAGAAGCAAAAGGCGACCCAGTAGTAGCAATAGCCCTGGGTGTTTGGACATCTCCAAGTCATTGCCAGGAATGAATGAGAGGCTTCGGACGATGTTGGAAACACAGATGCAACGACGGGCGAGGGAATCTTGCCAGTCAGAGAGCGTGACGAGAGGAGCTTCATCTTTGCTGTGCGGCTCATCTTCTACAACAGCCATGGAACGCTGACCCTGTGGTAATGGATTTGGAGGTGCAGGCCTGATGTTTTCTGAAGTTGTCACCTCTGATCTTTTCTCTTGCTTCTCTTGTTCTTTCTCTATGTTTGATTTGCTCTCTGAGGAAGTTTCTAAGCAGTCAGCAGGCCTTTCGTTCCTTGTATCTGAATTTCCATTGGCCACATTCTCAGTGGATGACTGCTGTGAAGGTTGCAGGACCACTTCCTTCCTGTGCTCTTCGCTATGTGAAGGTAGAGAAGGTGTCTGGCTGTCCTTCACCGCTCCTTTTTTCCTATCCGAGGGAAAAAGCCGTTTCCGTTGGTGTAACAGGTCCTTCTTGCTTTCAAAATGGGTCTGGATGTGTTCTGTTGTATCACCTCCACCAATACTCCAGTGCAGAAGGCCGCTGTCAAACTCCTGCAGTCGGCCAAGCTTATTCGAGCAGTCCACCACAAAGGGATCCTTCTTTCGTATAACCTTTATGGGAAGCTTATCAAACTTGCTTGCCTGTTTGGGCTTCTCCTGAGTCACAGCCAGCTCAAGGGATGGTAGATCTGAAGTCTTGGGTTCAGCAGATGATTCTCCTTCCATTGCTTGGCAATCGTCTTTTTTGCCAGAGTCTTCACAATTCCTGTGCTTTTCCTCCTGTTTTATCTGGAGAGGTTCTTGTGCCGTGTGTTGTTCTTGATGTTTTGATCTCTGCATTTCCTCTCCTTCATCTTCCTCCTCTGTATCTCCATCTTCCATCATGCCCTCCACCAGTGTTTCATCATCCACAGTATTTTCATCTTTAATGAGCACACTAGGATCCAACAGAGCTCTTTGTCCTGGATCACCAACCTCATATTCCTTCAGGATGCCGAAGATGTCAATGAGGCAACGGCGGAAATATTCAACGATTAGCTCCAAGAAACCCGGAAGCTGTAAAAGAAACAAGTAAAAGATTAGTACAATATTAAACCTCTAAATCCATCCTTGAGTCTTTAGGAACCCAGGATGTCATCCACTACCATCCCACCTTCTTGGTATTCTTTGATCTATTTATTACCAACATTATAACAAGAATAAAAACCAAGAATGTAAAAAATAAATTTGCTTTCTAAATAATTTGCTATAGAAAGTTTACAGAGTGACTAGAGCCCTGAAGCATGTGCATTATGATTGTTTTTTAGTACTAATAATGTTTAGCAAAACCGTCAGGGCTAAATCAGGAAAACCTTTTTTAATAATGGCAATAAACATTTTTTATTTCTGCAATGATTCACCTGAATAAGGTTGAAGTTTGATATACTGTTGTCATCATATAACAGAATGTTAATGGTATCTAAAGCCCATGTGCTCTCAGCCAACAGTCCTGATTTTAGGGACATCATGACTCTCCATGCTTCTGGAGTGCCTAGAAAGGAAAATATAGATACATCACTCTATATCTCATGTCTATGCAAGGTAAATGACTAATTTTAGCATTCATATACACAATTTAATTTCACATGTGGATGTTTACTGCAATGAACCACTCTTACCAATCTCTTTCATGGTAAGACGTCTGCGTGGTTTGAGAAGGGGCTGTGTAGCCTCTATGGAACCTGAAGGGAAGGGTAGGTCTCTTCTCATTAGTGGAGGCTGTACTGGTGGAGGTACAATGTGAGATGCAGGGACCGGAGGTCCAGCCTTCTGCATTTTGATATTGCCAGGCATGTAGGGCGATTTGCTGGGTGAGGCGCCGCTTTCCATAGGTCGGGGCATGGGTGTGGGGCTCGACACCTGTGGAATGTGGTTCTGCATGCTTTGAGGAGACTGGTAGTTGGACTGCAGGGGTCTGCTCATCGGTGGGCCTGTGCCACCAGGGCCATACGGAGGTTGTCGTGACCCAGGCCATTGGCCATCATGGTTCATGCGTGGTTCAGATGACATCATGTCTTCAGATCGATTCATTGTATGGTAGCCAGGGCCCTGGCCAGGACCAGTAGGAGGTCCCTGACGGTTAGGGTAACTGCCGTAACCCATATCACCTCTGCCCTGCCACATACCACCTTGAGGACCATCAGGACCAGACTGCATCGGACTGCCCATCATCTGAGTTGGCATGGAACCCTGGGAGTTAGGGCCCGTCCCTGGTTGCATCCGATCCCTTCCGAAGGGGAAAGGGAACTGATTCTGAGGGCCAGGTGGACGCCGCTCTGGGCCAGCGTAGGAACTGGTAAATTGGTTATACATTTCCTGCTGACCAGTTGAGGGACCACTAGGGGGAGCCTGTGATGGTGGCTGCGGCTGCTGAGCATTGAACGGCCCACTGAACATCTCACCATCATGATGCCGTTTAGCTGGTGGATAGCCTCCATCACCTGGCCTTTTGTAGTTCTAAATGCAAATTACATTTGCAATACATGAGTAAGCTTGCATTAATGTATTCATTAGTAAGACGTCTACTTTAAAAACATTAAAACGTTAAATATTAAACTGCGACTGAAAGATTCTCCTACCGATTGTTGTTGTGGGTACATTCCAGGCTGCTGATTCGGATAGGGGCCACCAGGAGGCGCACCCTGCCCAGGATACTGATTACTATACGATTCGTGCCTGCAAAAAAGACCAAATGTAAGAGATTTATTGTATTTGTGTATTATGATTAAAGTACAACACTTTGTTAAACACAACAGAATTACTTAAACCTGTAATCAGTACCTTGCTTAGGTTAAAAATAAACAGCAATCAGTTATTAAGCAAATATCAGTGTTTAAAACGGTCTCCTTATCTTACCCCAATTCTTAACGCTAAGTTTATAATAATAATTTATTATTTTAACTGCCAGTTATGCTTTTCCATGAAAACACCAGCTTTGATTTTTTTTTTAAACTTCAATATACGTAATAAAGTATATAACATAACCTTCAATTAACGTTTCAAAAAGAGAAGGTGGTAGTGAGGCAAAAGTTATGGAATGCAACCTACAAAAAAAAAACTAAAAAGACTGACCGCTGTTGCTGTGGAGGGTAACGATTTGGCGAGTACATCCCAGATTCAGCACTGGAAGGCATTATGTTTGGCTGTGGCACTCCAGGTCCCATGCTGCTCTCTGGGCCCATCCCTGAATCTGGCCTACACAATCCAAAGAACAAAGTTCCAGAATCACTTACAAAGCATAAACCTTGAGAAAATCTCGAAAGTTGGGAAAGTTCAGTATAGCTATACCTTCTCTCATAACCAGGACCATATGGATACTGATGCCTCTGGCCCATGGGCATGTTTCCCATAGGGCCTGGTGGTCCCCTGTTGTACTGATCACCAAGACCGCTGTTGGGACCCTGTCCACTAGGTATGAACTGTTCTCCAACTAGAACCACAAGTACACAGTTATTATCTTGTGTGGCTTACCAATAAATATAACAGGTCAAATTCTTCACAAGCTAAGAAAACTGAAAAATAGATACAAACCTTTGCGCATACCACTGAAATGATCTTTATTGGGTTCATACGGTGCCATTCGAACAGGCATCTCCGGTGTGCTCATGCCTGACTGGTAGCCAGAGTTGGGAGTCATGGTGTTTCTCCGGGAGAAGGCTGGGTCACTGTCAGCAAAGGGATCTTGAAGGTTCACACTGCTCCTATGAAACAGGGCATGTAAGACAAGGTTTACAGCCAAATGAAATTACTACAGGAAGCAAAGAAGAATGACCAAAACTCACCTGCCACTTTGCATTGGAGGCATTTGGCTATGTGGTGTGGAGGCAGGAGTAGGAGGCTTCAAGTCTCCGCTTTCCGCCATGGAGCTGCTGGTGGACTGCGGAGTCTGGGGCCCCTGGAGAGAGCCAGATCCAGCTGTTCCAAGCAAAGAAAGGTCAAGATGGGCAAATATATTTATATGCAAATATAACACAAGTAGTACCACATTCCATATTCCAACTATTACAGGAGTTAAGTGTACAAATTGTAACTGCTGGACAAACCATTGGTGACGATACAAAAACATGTGACGCAATGTTTGAATTGCTCTGTTTAGTGCACACAAATCAATTACTTAATAGGTTTAAGTATAAATGATTTTCTTTTACAAATGTGTCATTTTGCTTTTCTTAACCCACTGCACTAGAAGATATTTATTAATCGACTCCAGTCATATGGATTACTTTTATGAAGGATGGATGCGCTTTTTGGTGCTTTAAAATCTCAGGCTCTATTCAATGCCATTACAAAGCTGGTTTGAGCCAGGATATTTTTAAATATAATGCTGATTGTGTTTGGCTGAAGAAAGAAAGTTATATAAACCTAGGATGGCATGAGGGTGAGTACATAATGACGATTTTCTTCAATATTCAAAACTTCTTTTAATAATATATAATAATGTTTGCAAACATTTAATAATGTTAGCAGCAATATTCCAAGCTCTGAATGGTGCTATTTCGAGACCAGTAGTCCTCATTAAACTGTAAACATTTCACTGAGAGAATCATTATATCTTACTAATGTTTGAAATTGCAAAGCAACAGTTTTTTTTCCTGACAGCTTAATTGTTAAAGACTTAAAAAAGTTAAAGATAACGGCAGTTACCTGGTGAGGGAGGCTGAATCTTGGCCTGGTTCTTTTTGGTCTCTCCAGACATAATGTCAGGCGGTGGGTCTTCTCCACGCTCAATCTTACATTCAAAAGCATACAGACACTGGATGTACTGCTTCTTCAGAGAGCTGGCAGCACTGCTGGAGGTCCCCACATTCAGATTTGTGGCCAGCTCTCTCCATTTCTTGTTCTTATTAACCTGCAATTACAACGAAGCCAAAAATTGTAAGCCAAAATCCTTAAAAGAAGTCGGTGACATTAATGCAACATAAGTGATGTATTTATCTACACATTTGCATACGGATGGCTTTTTCCTACCTGTGTAAGACCTCCAATCTCCTTGACGGACATGTAGAGGCGGAATAGGTCAAGGGGTTTGCGTCCCACAGCTGGCAGGTTACTCATGCCCATGGCTTTCTCCTCTATGAAAGCCAGGTAACGGTCTACCCACACCTTTCTTTCTGGTTCTGGGCCTAGCTCATACAATCGCGTGATCTTCTCATTGGTTGTTGTGGAGGAGCTTGACTTCTAGGCAGAATCATTTTTTTTGGAAAAAAAATTTACACAGGAAATTCAACTAAGACTAGCAGCTTTTAATTTTCTTATATAATACTAAGCAAACCTTGGATTTTGTTTCCGTTTTAGGTGTCCCCTCAACTTTGTTATTCATTTTTTGGGCCTGGTTAAGTTTTCCATCCATGCCAAAATCTGGACCAGGAGACATGCCTAAGAAAAAAACAACAGATACTCTTGGATTTATTTTTAAATGGCAACATATTGGCTTGTGTGCTCAGCAAGGTGTTGAGAAAATTAAAACAAGGTGTTAACAACAGAATGATAGAAGTGTTTTCTAGCTTACCACTATTGTTGTTGGCCATGTTACCACCCATGGGGTAAGAAGGACCCTGGGTGTTCATCATCCCAGGCATGTTGTTCATAGATGGGCCATACGGAGGACCTGAACCCATCATACCAGGACCAGGAGACATATTGGGGTAACCTGGTAATCTGCAAGTTAAAAACACAACATTTAACCTCAAGTTGCCTCAATGAGACCAGATCTGAAGAGAACACATCAGAAAAGCTCAGATTTCTAAGTACTATAGAATTTTGAATCTGCACTTGCTATTGGACAGTGATGCTGTTTAAGATCTAGTTCTATTTTATTTAACATGTACCTGTTGTGTATTGAGTTTGCGGATCCATGCTGCATCACTGCAGCGTCCTGCGGCTTTCTGTTGAGACCTGGAGGCGGGCACATCCCTGATCCAACCTGAGGCGGCATGCTGCCCATACTGGGGCCCATATTGGGACTCATGTTCGGGCCCATATTGGGGCCATAAGGACGTGCACCCATCTGTCCATGAGGCATCCTTGCAGGAGGCATGCCAGCAAACATTGGCCCTCCCCCTCCTTGTCCAGACATAGGGTTCATGGATCCACCCATGCCAGGACCTGGGTAACTGGCATTAGGCATGCCACTGTAACCAGGTTGTCTAGGGTAACCTGAAGAGACAGAGGGCAAGTTGTAACATTATTTCAAGTCTGTTTAGAAAAATATTTAAAAAAATATTAGAAAAATATTGCAAGCAGAAAACAGTGCTTGCAATATTTGTTAAATATATAATTCAACTCAAAAGATAAGCCTACAAATGCTATATTCCTGGAATACCATGTTACTACCTTGTAAAACTTAATAAAGGCTATTATGTTGATTTAAACAGTATCTCACTGCTAAAAATATAATCTTCTGCCATGAAACAACAAATAAACATTACAACAGTATTAGCCATTTGGGAAATGAGAAAGCCCACACGGAATTCCACAGAAGGCCCCTCAGAGTTCTGTGGAACTGGAATGCCCATCCTTTACAAAGCTCTACAAATGCTTGCATCTTGTTTGTTGCATATTTTGTACAATTTATTTGTAATTAATTATGCTTTCTGTGACCAAAATGGTGGAGTACAATCAGCACCATTTCACATTTTATCCATTTCTAAAACCATTGTGCTCAGTTCCACCAGTTTTCCTCAAAAAAACTCACAGAAAATGCTATTAAAGTCAGAAAATGCAATTAAAGTCAAATTATGGCTGGGCATGGCAATGAGCAATTACCATTGGCCAAATGTTTTGGGGTACAGATGCCTCATTGTCAGGCTTGTGAAGAGACTTCCAGGCCCTTGAGTGTATTCGCAACTATAGTTCTGCTGTAACCCACAGTCACCGTAGCAGCCCAACTGACGTGAGCCATGCTACGTCAACTACTTTTTTTCACTGGGGCTAAAAATAGCCACATTGTGATCTACTGGTCACACAGAGAGACAAAGGAGGATTTGGAGGGACAGCAAGAACAGAATGTATGAGAATTTTTTTTTTTATAAAAATATTGCTGTCACCTAATTTGCACTTCTGCTTCATATAAAGTTCTGTAGTCACAGGGTAAGGACACACCAAACCGGTGCCCAAGAATCAGCAGTGAGGAAAGTCGTGGTGTCGCGGCATAAAAGTTACACGTGAACAAACCGGACAGACTACAACCAAACGGCTTGTACACTCTGCCTTGCGTAAGAAAGCATAGCTCTCCCATACCAGCAGGTGGCAGTATACCAGGAGTCTGGTTTCAAGATTTAAACAGGGAAACTGGAAAAACTGGAACTGTGGATATACAAATCAAGCAGCACTTTTACTTTTATCATTATTTATACCAGCCACAATCATTACTGATGTCTGCTAAGTTGTGGATAAAGAAAGAAAGAAACTGATAAGTACAAACTGCTCTGTCGTTGGTTTGTTTTTGCCAGTTCTTTTTTCCTCACGTACTAATTCACTAAGCTGAACAGCCAATCAGAGTTCACCAACGAGCACCACCGCCAATTCAACAGGTAGAAACGACCAGAAAACAGTTAACGGCATTAGACTAGAGCTAATGGTATGGAACACACTGATAAAATGAAAGCCAATCAACACTCAGAAAAACACCCAACACTGCCTGATGGCCAACCACCAGCTTGCTGCGCCCTGGGATTTACATCACTTTTTGTGAAGACAGGACCTCGCTGACCACAATGATTTAATATACGCGTACCACATTAACTTCTCTTATAATAAATACGTTGTAACCACAAAACCTACCTTGTGGGCCAAACTGACCACCCTGAGGTCCAAAGTTGGCCATAGAGTTGTTCTGCTGATAGGGAACCATCCCAGCATGCACCTGGCCTCCAGAAGACTGACGAGGAGACAAAGGAGATCCAGATTGTGGAGACCCATAGGGTGCTATCTGAGGGTTTCTCTGTATAAATCCTAAGATAACAAGATTAATTTAATGATACAACAGAGAAGATGAGCATGGTGATGGAAATCATTGTGAAGTAAAACTTTTAGAGACTGAGTTACCACGGTCTTGGCCCATGCCAGGCATGTTCATTGAAGGGTGCATGATCCCATCAGACTGCCCACTTGAAGGGCGGGGGGGCATCTGGTTCCCTACAGAACATATAGATGCACGTTATGTATAATTAAATGAAACATTGTAAAAATGACAATCCTACATGTCCTTTAGCATTAATTTCAAGGTAAGGTGCCGCGTGTTATTTTTTGCCACAAATGGCCCCAAACAGTACCACAAACATTATGATCAATTTCCAACACTTTCAAATACTCTGCCATTGGTTGGACACAAAATATGCTCCACTCATCATTGGTTAAGTTTTGGGCCACATAAATTGGAATTTACTTGTATAGGTCTCTGTGGGACAAAAAAGGGCGTTTGCAAATTAATGGTTTCCAAAGTGGAATAGGAGTTTTTAACAATCCAAACAAAAGATTTGAGAATTGCCCCCTCCATTTTTTGGCATGTTTTTCAAGAGATTGAAAAACATGTACCCCAGTTTGAAAAACCCACAATAATTAAGAAAACACTCTGTACAGAGCTTAGTCTCATTCTGTTAGGAGCTATCTGTGGCGCATTACGCACTTTTAAGTACTGATAACCGTTTCAAACCGTATCACCAATTATTTTCATGACGTTGCTCTCCCATAAAAGCTTTATGACAAGCTTTATGATTTCAATATAATTTGAGGTTTACAAGCCTTACCTGGCATTGTGGCAGGAGACAGCGGGCCAGAGCGTGATGCCGTGGCACTGGCGGGGGAGCCAACCGGGGGAGATGTGTGGGGGGAGAAGGGGGACTGTGCTGGATTGCTCTGCTCTCCTTGACTGCTGGACACTCCAGATGTGCTGACTCCAGGGCTCAGAGCTCCTTCGGTACCAGTAGGCAGGTCATCGATAGAACCAGATAGGTCCTGAGCAAAGAGGAAGGTTGGCAGAAGGTCAGAAATCAAAGATTTAAAGCACTATAACTCAAAAACTTTCCCTTGGAAGGTAAAGGTCAAAGGGCTGTGCCGGTCGTATTGGTTCATTTTTCCAACACAAAAAAGCAAGATTCTACATCACATCATTTCTATTCAACTATAATTTTAACATCCTCACAGCCAAATTCAGCTTTCACAGGTTTCCAAAAATATCACTGGAAAAACAATCACATACGGCATCACAAGTACGTCTTGCACGCCCTGAACCAAAATTTGTTTAAACTGAATTTTTAAAAAGCTGTTTTGAACCAACAAAAACAAGCGACAAATAAAAATTCAAATCCTTATAAATGTTTTTAGGCCAAACAAATTAAAGCATTAAAGTTTTATAGTAAAAATAGCCCTAAGACTACAAACAATAGTGAAAACTGCTTAAATCAGCCCTACAATCGCAAATGTAATTATACAGCAAAAACTTTTCTTCAAAAATTCCCAGTGACAGCTTCATGCACTCAACAACGATGAACTCTGGCATACTTTTTTTTTGGGACACGCACGCTCAAGTGCTCTCGCACACGTACAATCACACAGCCAGAGGCTGCTGGCCTTATTTATCTCATCTGGGAGGGAAAAAAGAGTGAGATCACAGCGTCCCTAAGGTTGCCATGGCTACAGCAGTCGGCTGCACACGTGTGCTGAGTCAGCACGGGTGGGTGTCTCTCCATGTGTCCTTTTAAAACAGTCTGGCAGGTCATAACACACTGAAATGTAATTAAATATACAGACAGAGGAGCAGAACTCATACGGAGAGGACTCAATGGTACTACAAAATCATTAATACCCGGATTTCTATTAATACGTATCAGAGATCTACAGAGATCTATTAATACATAAAGGGTATTGTGTCAATTACCTTACATTATACCATTTTTCACGCACACGGCTATGTATTACTGTGACCACTCATTTGGAAAGTATTGCATCAGAGTTTTTACAGATGCTGGTTCTAATATTACATTGTTAAAAATTAACTGTCATGATCAGAACCAGTATTCCAGAGTCGTAAAGAAAAAACATTAAGGGGAGTATATACTTCAATAGATTCACAACACCTACAAAACTCTGCTGTAACAGGTACAGCTAATGCAGAATTATAGTATCAACCTCGCAGAAGCAGCTAATTAACGCAACAATTAAGACTGTTTAAAAAGAAAAGGCTCAGAATGAATTCCATCGCAACATATGAGACACTAGAAGGTAAAAGGACTTACTGGTAGACTCGAGGGTCTGCCCTGCATGTCCTCTGTACTCCCCTTAGATGCCAGAGGCTGACTGGAGGGCGGAGCACTGGACTGGGAGCTAAAGGGCTCCTGGGAAATCTCCTGCGGGGAAAAAGGCAGCCCAAATAAGCATCTAAAGGTATTTAAAGCAGAGTGCACACTACGCATTAACAGTTTGAGAGAAATGTCAGCAATCATGAGAGATTTCTCAGCATAGAAAAAATTAAATTGTGCTTAATGGGACATGTTTACTGAATGTCGAACATTTGCCATAAACCTTACCCAGTATCAGAAAACAGTCAACACCGTTTAAAAATTACACTTTTCGTTAGATTAATTCCCATTTATACATATGTGAATACGGCAGGCCAGAAACACAAACGCATGCGAAAAACTAAATTCGCATTTTGGAGCGTTCCAAAGTTCAAGTTTGGTGAACTCTGACCGGCAAATTCGCATTACGTCAAGATGTGTAACCAGTACTAGGTTGAGATGTCACGGGGTGACCTTTTCAGATGGGTAAAAGCAGTATCGCATAATCCCATTTTGTACAATACAGCTATAAAACAACAAAAACAACAACAAGCACATTGGAATCCATGATGTATAAATAATTTAAAAAAAAACAGTCCTTTGGCGTGTTAAATATCCGGTTGCTGTCCATATTCATAGGGATCTCCATTGAATTTTCGCATGATAAAAGTCTAGTGTGACCAAGGGATAAGTCTGGCAAGCAAAGGGCTGTAAAATTCATACAGTGTCCATCCGGCTGAAGACAGCAGTCACACTTCTTATCCGCATATGCTGCTTCTGCTTATGGGTAGTTAACGCCATAGTTTTACTGTCAGTATGTAAGTATGTACAGTATGTACTGTCAGTATTTCTGTACTTAAAATAGCCTGTTGCAATGCATTTTTTACTTACTGTCCATTAACAGTCTTTTAAAATGATGACACTGGAATGTTAAATGTATTCCAGATTTCAAATAAATGTCGAATTTAAAACAGCAGTCATCCAATTTCGTTCAAATACAGCCAGTGAATAATAAACATTTGCACTGCAGCTACTGTGAAAACATTTACACAATTATTAAATATGGGGTGCAAAAACACCGAACAGAGAATCATTTTTTTATTTAGCAGACACTTTTTAACCTTGCTCAAGGGTATAACAGTGACAGCAGATCAAGCCAAACTCAGCGCAAGAAACAACTTTAATACAGTTAAAAGAAACATTTGTTACCTGAGGAGGAGGAAACCGCTGATACGGCGACTGTTGCTGCTGCTGTTGTGGGGGATTCTGGGAGTACGATGTGGGCGGGGCCGGCGGCATCTGTCCGTGTCCTGTGGGCTGCTGTGATGCAGGTGTGGGCGTCTGCGGTGGCTGCTGCGATGGGGGCTGCTGGGAGGAGCTTTGGCCGGGTGGGTAGCTGGGCTGGGTCTGGGATGGAGGAGGAGCCTGGGAGTTCCCCTGCTGTGGAGGCTGGGACTGAGGCACCTGTTGCTGGGGATAAGGAGACTGAGTAGATGGGGGGACTGTAGAGGGCTGCGAGTACGGGGACTGGGATTGGCCGGGCGAGGGGCCGGACATCTGCCCCTGAGGCTGTTGGGGCATGTGGGGATGTTGGTAAGGTGGACCAGCCTGTGCGTGTGGGCCAGATGGCTGGGGGCCGTGAGGTTGTTGCGAATAAGGTCCCTGTCCTCCTGGTTGCCCGGGTGAAGGCTGGGGGTATGGCGACTGCTGCGGGCCTGGGTGAGGCCCCTGACCATGCTGGCCGTAATAGGGCTGTTGCCCTTGCTGCCCGAACCCCCCTGGTCCCTGCTGTCCGTATGATGGGATCTGCACAAACAAGAATGGCACTAAAGATCATTACACTCATGGCATTTCCTACACAGACTTACTGATTTGTCTGTGTGGAAACAGAAAAACAAGGAAGCAAGAACTTCCTTTCATCAACATGGTGTAGAGGACAAAGAGAGCATGAACTTCATTTGTGATAAACTGATTTAATGTTCCTTTTACGTTTTGATTGCACTTTTATATAACACTGCAGGCAAACTGACTTCAGATAAAGCTTCATTCTCCTTTATTCCTGTCAAATGTCTTTATTTGAAATTCAAGAATCAAGAATCCTCTCGAGTTTGCGTAGCTACACTGACAAACTTAAAAGCAATGCATTTGTTGAGAATACTGAGATGTTATGCAAAATATTAAATGACATTTATACTTATCAACATTGCCAGTGTATCAACATTGCAATGGAGGGACTGTATTTTAATATTAACCATTTCCTAATATTTATCCTAATAAAAATGCATAAAGCTGCAATCTGTGCTTTTGGCCTCTCTGTCACCATCTCTGTTTGCAACATTATGTACTTTTTATTATGTACGTTAAAGTCAAATGAAGCCAAACTGACAATACTCATGAAATCAGACCCAACAGCTCAAATTATGACTTATTATTATTATTATTACTTGCTTAATAACCAAATTGCAACCAAAAGTTACGGATTGGAGCTTTAAGCATGAAGAATTATTAAATATCTGGATATTTCCTAAAACTTTCAATTCCAAAAATGTTCTCTCATAAAATTAAAAGAGCACACCATTAAACAAAGCAATGGGGGAGAATAATGACTTATAAAATGTACCATAAAATGTACCATTTGCGAACAAACTATGCCTGAAATCTTTTCGTACCTAAAAGCCATTTCAATGTGTGGACATTCATGGAAGCACCAACCTGTTGGCCATACTGCATGCGTCCTTGCATGCCTATAGGGTATCTCTGAGGGCCAGGGGGCCCATACCCCTGGCCTGGGTATGCTGGCCCCTGCTGGGGCCCTGGAGGAGGCCCTTGATGGGGCTGCTGGGCGTAATGACCGCCTGACCCATACGGCTGACCTCGCATTTTTCCCATCTGATCCATTGAACCCGGAGTCTAAAAAAAAAGAAGAAAAACACAAGAGTTGAGTAACGGTACCTCATAAATAATACACAGGAATAAGAACAGCAGCGACATAGAAAAAAAAAAATGCAAGACACCACAGGAGAAGTGAAAGAGAAGCGCCAGAGGGGAAACGATAGTGGAAAAAATGAGAAGGAGAAAAAAAGACAGCAGAAATGCTTTGCCTCTGATTCCCACGGTTATTAACCTGACTGTTACCTTGCTCAGCCTTAGTTAAAGAAGTCAACAGTGCTATATATAACTCATTGCAAATGGAGGGCAGCCTGCCGAATATTTAACACATCCCAGCTGTAGCTCTACTTGAGCTTCGGCCAAGCCAGCTTTTCCTTTTTTCGTAAAAAGACGGCAATCTTGGCACAGAATGAATGACACAGGGCTTAATGACATGAGGGGAGAGGTCCAGTCTGACTCGCAGAGAGATGAGAGCTAGTGGATAAAAGGACCAGGATAAAGGGTCAAGCTGTAAATACTAGAGCTGAAATATCAGCAATTTGTTTTCAGAATTGGCAAATATTGGGGACAAAACATCGGGACAGTACACCAAAATGTTACAAACAGTTCCCCACATCCATTACTGATAAATACAGAACATGGCAGAGGTTCAAGATGTAGCTGTCTGGGTGTAGAACGTTAGCTTTGTAGATTCAAACATGCACAAAGTGCAAAAACTCAGACTTGCATCGCGTCTGCAGTTTCTGTTTGGAAGCTAAACTTCACCTGCTGACAAATATTTTATGGCATGTGTGTGAGGCTGTTTTTATGTTAAAATAAATTGTGCATATCTATGTTTAAACATTACATTTGTAACACTTTTAAAATCCTGACAAGTGAAAATTCTTGTAACTATGAATTTAAACAAAAACAACCTCCTGACCAGTATGAATAGTGAGTGAACAGTAATACACAGCAGTATGTTTTGAGTACATTGGAAGCGGTCCACACCATATTCTCTTCCAATTTAAAATTTAACATTAATTCAAACAAAGTACCAAGTTCTCTTTTTTCCCCTCTTTCTTAGGAGTTCTTTTATTACACAATTACATTTGTTACCTTAGAACTCAAAATACACCCACATCAGACAGGAAAACAAGGAAATAGTCACATCTCATATTTCATCAGAATTATGAAACCTTTTTTTCACCTGCTCTGTCAAGGTTACCTTTATATTAAATCTAGTTATTTGAATATTAGACTAATGCAAGTTTACAAAGCAGCCCTTTACCCATTACCATCTTAACCAGTGGTCTTCTACCGGTGGGTCATTACCCAAATCTGGCTACATATCTAATATAACAGGGACATAATGTTGGGAACTACCATGTTGAACAGAAATGATACAATGCAAATTAACACACAAGTGCACAGTTAAGTCAGCAAGCTAACTAATGTTTAAAACAAATGAGAAAACACTTCACATAAACTGTGATTGGCTGATTTTAGAGTCAAACTTATTTTGATAAATTCATTTCACTTATATGTAAATATATGTATATATAAATATATACTAATACAATGTTTAGTCCAGTGTTTATTACATGTTAGACTGGTACATCACATCTTGGCTGTTAATGTGTTTAAAAAATTAATTTATGCCATCCTAATTATATTACTAATTAAATTAAAACTAATGTAATACACAATACACACGTATAACATAGAAACAGTATTAACGTGGGGGTGGGCTGGGCAGTATGGCAGTATATATTGTTACTGGAGAATAAATGTCAACCATAACAGATATTTTATTCCGTGTATACCGCAGTATGTAAATAAGTGGGCGTGGCTTACTCACATGCAGTGTAAGACTGAGCGAGACGCTGCAAAGGAGACCGAGAGAAACGTTTCATATTCCGTTTACTATATTTATCAAGTTCCAAATAAAAGATAAATCAAATAAGGTGAAGTCCCTTTAATTTCCCAAGTATTGAAGTTTATTATATAAAGCCCATCTTTTGTCGATTTGTCGAGTGCTAAACAGAGTTCTGATCCATCCCTACATGGGGAGCATAAATAAAATTGAAAAATAACAACAACATTAGTTACATTTTATATCAAAGGCAGAAACTGTTACATGGAAACAGGGAAAATATGCATTTTGTCATATAAAAAGTCATTAAAAACTTAATTCAAATGTATTAGGCAATAGCAGATTCATTATAATGTTCTCAGCTGTTTATTTTCCTGGATCTTAAGTTAATTCAGAAAACAGATTAGAAACATTAACTTCTCAAATAAATAATGAGGTTTATGATGAAGTGCTTCAATAATGTCTTAATTATATCACAAAGATCTTCGTTCAATCTTTATCCAATGACCCAAAACACATTAAAAAAAACAGTTTTGTTTCACAATGTCAAACGACAACATGCAAATTACACGTGCACAAACATGTCGAACGTTAAACTGTTTGTATGTTAATACACTGATATGAAAAGCATGTTGATATGAAATGTTACAATGACCCTTTACAATTTCAAACCTTTGGCTGCAGAAGTAGAAGCCAAAAGGCCAAAACGCAACAAAAGACTGCAACACTTAAACGATCCTTCCTCTTACCCTGTGTCACCTTTAAAAGTTATTTTATAAATTAAAAAATGTACCTAGTAAATACCAGTGAAGTTCAGGCTGTATAATAATTGATAGAACTAAACAACTAGACTTCTGGCTGGCCTTCATCACAAACGGGCACCGACTCAAACATGACCCAACAGCACAATGTGAAAAATAACAAAACAAAAAAGTACAGTGTAAACGTATCAGATTTACGGCAACAAATCGTCATCTGGATGAGTTTCAAATCTGGCTTGAGTTCAAACCTTGAAATAAGGCCCAGTCTGGCAAGTGTGTTACGTGTGAAATGACTGAGGGCAAGTTGATCTTGACATTTTCCAGTGTCCGAATAGAGAAATAAAATAAATAAAGGCAGCACATGGCTAATCTGCATAAGATAAAGTGAGGGCTCCCTTGGCAGGACAGGCTGCCGGACGGGCTCTCTGATTGGCTGTGGGGGATGGGCTGGACACCAGAACACTTTAACAGATCCAAGGAGAGCAGACATGACAGCCTTCAGAAGCTGCAACAAGCATAACCACAATTGCATAAAAACTCAGGTTCAAAGGTTCAACATTATGAGGTCTTTTAGTGCCGAGCAAAACTGGTTAAGCAGAAACCTTTCATTACTGACGAAATGTCTTAAGTTTGAAGAGCTGTGATCAAAAAGTTGCTTACCTCACATGACTTAAAGCCCAAATCTACAAATTTCTTGATATCTGACACATTTTGGCCTATGCACATACAGAGTGGAAATATTAAGCACCATATTAAGACTGTCAAAGAACGTTGGAGATTTTCAGTGACTTTAACTTGTAGATAACTTAATGATCATGCTACAGTGTGATAAGAACTTTACCATCAAAAATCTTGCAAGATCCTTAAAACAAGTATAAATAACGGTCAGATAATTTTAAAACTGGACGCAGGCATTTCGTTTACCCAATTGTCTGTTTTGGATCATTCAAAGGCGTGACACAGAAAACAGCCCACTGATATTGTCATTACGCTACCTTTAGAATTAAGGTTCGATCTGACATTTTTGTCAAAACTGAGTTTTAGACATATTCTTACTCTAATATAACTTACTGACACTATTAAAGGTGTTTTATTTTTTAAAAATGCATTTTGTTTAATTTGAAATAAAAACAAAAGTTTTGGTATTTGCAATGCAATGCAAAACTTCAATATCTCAAAACTGGTCAAAACGCAGAAAGAATCTTATAATTCTAAGGTAGCGATTAGACAACCATCTTTAGTTCTCACTTCCACACAAATGCAGTTGGGAAAAACAAATAACACATCACATCATCACTTCCATTCAAAATGTGAACGACTTGCGAGCAGAAATTAAACCTTGTAAAAGAGCTCTAAGTTTTGATGTGCTTAATTTAAACAATCTGATGCACAGTTCAAACAGCAACAAAACTAAAGACCTACATGCATCCAAGTAAAACAACAAAACAGACTAAGATAACAGACGTACTGCAACCTTCAAAATGCACAAAGTGTTTAAACATATCAAATCCTCAATGTCTTGCAAAGGGCAGCCAGATATTCATACTGTCATACTGCATATAACTGCTTTCAGTTAATGATTTCACAACATTTTTGATCATATTCATTTTTTTGCTTCCAATAACAGCCTATTGGAGGTGTCTGTATTTATGTAAATACAATACACTAAAATGTAAATAATACAATGCAATCTTACAATAAGACAATCCACATCCAGAGTTTAACACACCAAAACAGACATCAGCATAAAATCTGGATCCATTATTCTTTTTTAAATGGGTTTTTATTTTCCTGTAGAAAATATTTCTTCTATAGATTTGTATCTGAATATAACCCTGTATATAGCACAGAGCCAGTGAACCGTTGGAATAATAAACATCTACATCTTGCATAACAGAAACTACTTTCCAACATACAGAAACAGATTTCTCTTAAATGCATGAATCATATTCATTTCATAAAAACACAAGTATTATAAGAGGGAAGGAGGAGAGCGTCACCAACTCAGTTTCAGTGTTACATCATATGTAATTATAAATGGCCAAGAGCACAGGACGCAGAGCCAATCAGATCTCAGCGAGCATGTCAACCCAAGACCAACTGTCTCCTGCCTTTGACAGCAGCATTTTACCTCCACAATTCAAATCCCACTGCATGCAATGTGCATTTACTGCCATCACTAGCCTCGTGTTTACAACACCGATCCGCATTCAATTCAGTCCAAACGCTTTCTCTCGACACATGCATTGGTAATATTACATAAAAGGCAAGTGAAAATCATTTTGACGGAAAACAATGATAATTAATAGACGTTTATCGAGTCAAAACACGTGTTGTATGTCTTGATGCGACACGTTTTCCCCCGCACTCACGTGAAATATTGGCTAATTTTATGCTAATTGTCCCTTAATTAAATTATGAATGGACAACAAACAACAAATATTGAATGGTGGATATATATATACACAGACAAACGATTAAAATACAACATAGATGTCGGCTTCGTAGAGAAACAGCTAGATTCATTGAACCCTACATGGTGGGGAAGCAGGCTGAGCTAAATACGCATTTTGATCATTATTAAACCACTTAGAGATCTACCTTCAACTTACAATAGGCAACTGTTTTCATCTAACAAAACATTACCAACAATAAATGCAGCTTTTCTCGTGTTTAACTGTTTAAATCACGAATATAAGATGTTAAACGAGCTGCTTTGGAAAACCAAAAAGGCAGCAGCCATTTTATAGAGCCTCTTGCTCAGACAATAGCAAGCACAGTGCGTTTCAGCCACTCATGTGACTTAAGCAAAGGGGAAAAATATGGGTTTTATGTATGATAGAAATGTAATTTTACCTGGTTTCTGCCCATGGGCTGACCGGTACTTCCAGGACTCATGGGCGGCGGGTGATGGGTCCTTTGTTGCCAACCCGGATGGCCCCCACCATACTGCCCACTGCTGCCCATTTCTGCTGGTCCCTTAGCACCATCCTGGCTGTTGAAGTCGCTCGGTGGGTAATTCGGGTAGCCCCTGGCACCGCTCGGGGAGGTCAGGAGCTGGTTGAGGGTCGGGGTCGATGTCGGCTGGGGATTTCCCATGTTATACCTCTGATTATTGTAAGATGCAGCCATAGATCCTCCCGCTGCTGGCTGCTGTTGCTTGACTGACTGCCCCCCTACCGCCTGAGCTTGAGGAGCGCTGCGCGGAGAGTTCATGCCGTATCCCTGCCCCGGGTACGGACTTCGGTTCCCGAACGGACTGTAGTTGTTGTACTGGTGGTTAGGGAAGCCGTGATCGTGCGAGTTGGGCTGATACGGGTCCATCATGTTGCTCGACAGCGCGCCTGGTCCCGCTGCAGCTGCCATGCCAGGGCTTTGTTGTCCGCCATGTTGATGAAAAGAGGCCCGGCCGTAGTGCTGACTGTAGCCGTACGAAGGTGGCTGAAAACCGGGCGCATGATGATGTACCAAACCGGGGTGGTTATTCCCTTCCGGTCCGGTGGTATCATTTTGATTATTGTTCACCCTCGACGGATTCCCGTTCCCGTTTTTCATCTCAGACTCCCCTCCTCCCCCAGCATTTCCAACATCGGCCCGGTCCTGCAGTTCTCCGCGACCCGGTGATCCGCTCTCTAATCCCGGCTCCTTATTTTCATGTTGCTTCTCCCCCGGTACCGACTCCTCCTTTGGGTCTCGATCCGGTTTTTTTAGTTCGGAAGGCGGACTGGTGTTGAGAGAGGTAGCGCTGGCGACCTGAGCGGCCATGATACCCCCCTCTCCCTCTCGGCGAGTCGGTCACAATCAAACGCGAAGCATTGAATGTAAATACAATACTTTTACAACAATTTACCCGTGTGCCGACTCATCCCCACCCCTTACGCCGGACCTAATCCGGGCTCCACCGTGGGCTCCGTTTTTTAGACTATCTAGCACCGTAAACTGTAATGAAATTTCACCGACACGGAATTTGTTGGGGGTTCTGTTGCAGAAGTAGACTACAGCCGAGGAACGGATCACACCAGCACGAGGCTCAACTCCATACAGCCATTTTACCGAGGTGCACTGAGAGCTGAAAAACATGGGCTGGACTAGCTTCACAGTACGGAATGGATTCAGGGACGGGGTGTAGGGGGTGTTAAATTGACGTTGCATAACGATTTGAAGGTTGAAAACAGCTCTTAGAGAGATTTTGTTGGTCAAACTGTAGGTACAGTAAAATGAATGAAACCTTATAGTCGCTCATTATGGTTGCATTAGTTGCATGCATTCTTCCCATGAGTCAACCTCGCCAGGACAGGCTTGTCTTGCAGCAGGCTGTACTGGTTTTGCAGATGTGTTGCATATGAAATAATGCTGCAATACACAAGTCAGCACACACACTAACACACCTTAACTACTCTCAACCTTAAAAATAGACTGAAATATGAATAGACAACATGCTATACATAAATCTAACAGAATAGACCAACAGTGTAAAGAATTGCCCTTCAGGCTCACAAAGTAATTTTTGCTGTTTGTGGAGGTGCATGAGAAACTGATGTTTAGAGGCTTGTGCTGATTAAAATGCGTTAGGAAAATAAGAGAAGGGAGGGTTAGTGGTGGGTTGAGCTAGTCTGCAAGCAGGAAGTGAAAATGAAACGAGAGGGAGGGAGAGAGAAGAAAATCAGATAAACCACACAAAGTGGTTGAAAGGCAGAATACATTATCATCGCAAAATAAGCCCCTCTATTTATACTATGGTTCAGTTTGGCATCTAAAAAAGAGACAGAGAAAGAATCTCAAGGGGGGAAATATCATTTTAGCAGAATAATAAACCCTCTCTTGGTTTGTGCTCTCCCCACCCCCCTCTCTCTCTCTCTGCCTGCCTCTCACTCTAGCTGAAGCTCTGCTGGTTGCAAAAGCAGCACAACTCTGCTTTGGTATCTCAATGTGGGGGATGGGTAGAGCTGCACAGCACAACCTAATGCAATGCAGCGCAACTAAAGCTGCTGGCCAACTCCAGTCCTGTGAAGTACTGTAGGGAGATCCCCTGTATCACTTTTTAAGAGCGTGCTTGTGAGCATCTGAGCCTGTATTTTTACTTAAAATGTATAAATGTGTAAGTTTTGTTTTCTAATTAAAGTGTATAAATTGGACCAAAGAATGTGTATATAAGATAAAGAATCTATGGGGCCTGTGATCAGTTGTTTTATGTTGAGCTCTTTGAAATAAATCTTGTGGTTAAATGATTCTTAGCTTGATACTTGTATTTTTATTATTAAATAATCAATGATTTGTAACAGAAAAGGTGCCAGTCATCAGTGATAAGGTTGTCTGTTTTAAATTTTTGTTAGCATATAATAGATTAAGCATAAAATAGTAAATATAATATTTTTAAAAAATCACAATTTAAAGATGACATTTGCTGAGAGACAAACCCATGTAAGAGATATTCATTAAACATTTTGATTACCAGAGATTTTTATGTAGGCCTACACTAAATTTAGGGGAACATTTGGAAAATTGTATATATTATTGTATATATCGTTGTTGTACAAACAAACAATAAGTAATAGAAGCTATTAATTTAATGTAACTGTCACATTATTTTTTAATTAGTAAATCCATCTTGAACTGTATTGTAAACAAAACTAATCAATATAGTTAACATTTAGTAAATAAAAATACCTTTTTCTTGTATACAGGAAAAGGCAAAGAATTTAATTAATCCAATAAATTGTGCTAAACTGTAAAAAAAGCAGCATCATCAAATCATTTAATGGTTAGAGATTTCCCGTTCTCTTCCTCCAAATAAGTGTAATGAAAAATCTACGATTGTTTGTCAACAGTTTTATTGAAGCAGAGTACAAAGTATGCCACATTTTCTGTGTAAACAAAACCATGTGTATTCAGACCTTTTCATGGCCCTCACTATGCCAATAAGCCACATGTATACACTGCTGGTAAAGGGAGGAAACTGCTTAGCAGAGCCCTTCATTCAATCAGTGTTTCATTCAATCCCTTGTTCTCAGACACACCCCCACATGGGAATCTATAAAGTAGCAAGAGTAGACACAAGGAAGTTGGTTCTCAGCCAGCAGGTTGCTGGGCAGCCATCACACACACAAAATTGCTCTCTGAAGTGTGCTAGGGAAGGAAGTGCCACTCCAGAGAGCTATAGGAAACCATAAATGGCACATAATCGTGTGTTCAGCACACATTCTAACACCCATAAATTAAAACAATGTTTAATAACCTACTATTTCCCTTCACTATGTATATATAAGGTATGGCACTGTATGTACATACTGTGTATATAAGAGTATAAGAGGCTTTGCTACCTGACTTTTTACTAAACTTTTCTGGAACTTTCTGGGTAATTGTGTGTGACAGGTCTACATTTTATTATCCTTTCCAAAGCAAATTCACAATGATTTTATAAGTTTAATTTTTCATTTGTATTTTTGAGAACTGCTTTGTATTTCTGAGCTAAGAGCTTATACAACTAAATGCCTGGTTTTATCTAGTGTTAAAAA
>JAZGTK010000892.1:0-22840 GCA_036877625.1 Ambastaia sidthimunki
GCCACGCCCTCGGAGCTGATCACGTATCCTAAGAATGATACTTGGGAACAATGAAATTCACATTTTTCAAGTTTAGCATATAGTTGATTCTCAATTAATCTGTTGAGTACTGCTTTAACGTGACCAATATGTTCCTGTAGATTATCTGAGTAGATGAGAATATCGTCAATGTACACTATGACCCACCGATTTATCATATCTTTGAAGACCTCATTAATGAAAGCTTGAAAACAGGAGGGACTGTTGGACAAACCAAATGGCATCACCAGATATTCATAGTGGCCTGATGTAGTTGAGAAGGCTGTCTTCCACTCGTCTCCTTGGCAGATTCTTATGAGGTTGTAGGCGCTGCGCAAGTCTAGTTTCGTGTAAATCTTTGCAGAGTGTAATTGTTCTAGGGTCGATGGAACAAGAGGCAGTGGATAGCGAAACTTTACCGTTACATTGTTCAGAGCACGGTAGTCTATACAGGGGCGAAGACCTCCATCTTTCTTCTTCTTCACGAAGAAAAAGCCTGCTGAAGCTGGAGAGGTGGATGGTTTGATGAAGCCCTTTCTGAGTTCCTCTTGGATATATGTTTGCATGGCCTCCGACTCTGGTTGTGATAGTGGGAAAATACGACCCTTGGGGATTTCAGCGCCTGGAATGAGATCAATTGCACAGTCACAGGGTCGATGGGGCGGTAGCTTGGTGGCCTTGGTCTCGCTGAAGGCGAGGGATAGATCCGAGTAAACTTCAGGTAACCTGGAGGCCTGGGAACATGAGACACTGGAAACAGAGAGTCGACAGTGTAAGTTAGTTATTATACACTTCTGGAGACAGGTGGGTGACCATTGAGTAATCTCTCGAGCTTTCCAGGAAATTACAGGGTTGTGGAGATCTAGCCAGGGAAGTCCTAGGATGACAGGAGTTTTGGGTGAGTCAATAACAAATAAATGGATAATTTCTTCATGAAGAATCCCTATCTTCAGGGTTAGGGCAGCAGTGGTTTGAGAAACCTGCCCAGATCCTAGCGGTCTCCCGTCTACCGCTGCCACTGCTACAGGGGAAGAGATTGAAATCACGGGTAAATGGTGAGTTTCTACAAAGGTTTTATCAATGAAATTGCCTGCTGCGCCAGAGTCTATGAGTGCCTGAGTTTTGATGGTGGCATCATTACAGGAGATGGTTATAGACACTTTGAAATTCGTGTGAGGATTATGGCCAGTACTCACCGAACGATTCTTGTTAGGCAGGAGAAGAGGACAATTGGTTCTTAGATGTCCCTGTTTTCCGCAATAGAGACACAGCCGTTCTCTGACTCTCCTTTCTCGTTCCGCTGGGGTGAGTCTGGTGTGAGCTATCTGCATGGGTTCGGGGTCAGGTTCAATTGGACTATGAGGAAGACTTTTATTTGTTTTAGCTATGGGCATTCGGGATCGAATTAAATTGTCCAAGCAGATAGAAAGATCAATAAATCTGTCCAGGTTTCTTCCTTCGTCCCGACATGCCAGCTCAGATTGTAGAGCAGCGTTCAACCCTCGTCAGTATGCGAGTTTTAGTGGTTCCTCGTTCCAACCAGTTTGAGCTGCCAGTGTTCGAAACGCCAAAGCATATTCAGCCGCTGATTTACCGACTTGTTTTAATTCCAGTAATAATTCGCCAGCCCCACGTCCGTCGGAAGAATGCTGAAACACACTTTGAAATTTTTGCAAAAATATATCAAAAGAAGGAAAAGTTGGCTTATCATAGCTCCACATGGCAGTAGCCCACTCTAATGCTTTGCCGGATAGTAAGGAACAAACGAAGGCTATTCGACTGTTATCAGAGGGGTAGAGGTAAGGTTGTTGTTCCAAGAAGAGAGAGCATTGTAGTAAAAACCCTTTGCATTTACCTAGTGTTCCATCGTATTTGTTGGGGAAGGCCAGACGTGGACCTGCGGTAGCTGGAGTAGTCATCACAGGGAGAGATGTAGCGGATTCCGTTGCTGGGTTAGCTCCGGTCGTTATCCGTACTCCTTGTAACATTTTGACTAACTCCTCCGTGAGAGAGGTAAGGCGGCTTAACTGTTGTTGATGCACAGCAAGCATTGAAGCCTGGGCGGAGAGCTCAGAGCTCAGTTGTGACATCGCTGCTGGATCTTTGATGCCGAAGTCTTCTGTAACATTGAATCAGAACACGAAGGATCCATATGCAGCTTTTTATTAACGTAATCACAAACAAACAGGCAAGGGTCAACACCAGCAAATGGGGCAAACACAGGAAATCCAAAATCGTAATCAAAGTCCAGGCAAGGGGTCAGGGCAGGCAGCAAACAAAGAGTAATCCAGTAAACAATGCAAGGGTCAAAAAGGCAGGCAGCAATAATCCAAAAACGAGAGGCAGTCCGAGGTAATACACAATCCAGAAAAACGCTCAGAAATGTTCCCACAAGTGAATAACAAGACTTCGCACCAGTGTAGTGCGAAGACTGTGTATATATACTGTTCATAATTGGGATATGGCCGCCACCTGTGAGGGGAGTGGCCCAGGTACGGGATTATGGGAAATGGAGTTTTAGTATTCGGGAGATGGCTCCCGCTGGCGGCCACTAGAGGGAGCCACAGAGACCGGATTCATGACAATTTCAATTTGGGTGTTTGTGTAAAGCATTCTCAAACTGACGAGCTGCCACATATATAATCATATTTATGTATGGTTTGTACTTCCTGTATAGGTTATTAAGTTAAACAGATCTGATTGAACCACTAAATTTATGCACAGAAGATCAAGTTATTGTTTGAAGGATCTTCAAAAAAAATTGCTTCAGTAATTAAGAATCAGATGTTTTTAGTTGTTCCATGCACCCTTCATTGTTGAATAAAGCCTTTGTCAAGTTTGAGCCAACATTGAGGCTAAGAATTCCGAAATAACTTGACAACCTCCAAGCGTGGCAGACACTATTACTCAGGCCAGGGCTCCCTCTACCAGGCGGGCTTACACCTTGAAGTGAAGCCCCCTTGCTGACTGGTGTACTTCCCATCGGGGAGATGCCTGCACCTGCCCGATCAGCTCTGTGCTTTCCTTGATGCAAGAATGGTTGGAACGGAGGCTGTCCCCTTTCACCTTGAAGGTGTATGTGGCCACTGTTTCAACCCACCACCTGGCAGTGGATGGCAAATCCGCAGGAAAGCATAATCTGGTCATCAGATTCCTAAGGGGCACCTTGAGTTTAAACCCCCCCTCCCCCAAAATAAAACACATAATAATTAAGTAATAATATAAATGAAACAATGACATTAAAATATACAGTGGGTACGGAAAGTATTCATACCCCCTTAAATTTTTAACTCTTTGTTACACTCTTCAGTCCCAACAGTGAAGCATGGTGGTGGCAGCACCATGCTGTGGGGGTGTTTTTCAGCTGCAGGGACAGGACGACTGGTTGCAATCGAGGGAAAGATGAATGCGGCCAAGTACAGGGATATCCTGGACGAAAACCTTCTCCAGAGTGCTCAGGACCTCAGACTGGGCCGAAGGTTCACCTTCCAACAAGACAATGACCCTAAGCACACAGCTAAAATAACGAAAGAGTGGCTTCACAACAACTCTGTGACTGTTCTTGAATGGCCCTGACTTAAACCCAATTGAGCATCTCTGGAGAGACCTAAAAAAAGTTTGTGTTTACCATCCAACCTGACAGAACTGGAGAGGATCTGCAAGGAGGAATGGCAGAGGATCCCCAAATCCAGGTGTGAAAAACTTGTTGCATCTTTCTCAAAAATACTCATGGCTGTATTAGATCAAAAGGGTGCTTCTACTAAATACTGAGCAAAGGGTCTGAATACTTAGGACCATGTGATTATTTCAGTTTTCTTTTTTAATAAATCTGCGAAAATGTCAACAATTGTGTTTTTCTGTCAATATGGGGTGGTGTGTGTACATTAATGAGGAAAAAAATTAACTTTGAAATGATACTTTCCGTATATATTATACATATATATATATATATATATGTATGCAATAATAATAATAATAATAAATGAATATCTTACTGCATAGAAAGTAAAGAAAGTCATGCAATGTTCAATAAACGCTGTTCTATAAGTTCTATTATTTTTTGTCAAAATGTCTCTTTTTTTGTCAGTTTTTGTCAAAATATCTTTGTTTACTTTTTATATATCATCTGCCTCACAGTTTAAAAATGTATAGAAAAAGTATTTTCAATATTTATGTGTTACACTAATAATCATCATTAAATCATTAACTCTTCCGAGTGTAAGGGAATCATTACCACACAGTGTTAAATGCTGTTAAATGCTAAATTTCTGAACACCTTCAGTGTTTAAAATGGACACTTACACCGTGTTTGTACAAGCAACACTTTGGTCAGCGTTGACAGTGTTCAATACTCATAGTGTCAAATCTCCTGACATTAAGTTTGCTTGGTGGATCTTATAAAAAAACAAGTTAAAATGAATTCAGTTGTCAGGCACAATAGTTCAAATACTGGTAAAATTGTAAAGCTGTTACAAGAGACTAAAACTTACAAGACATTCAAAAGGTTTTGGAGAAAAAGTGATTGAACACAGTTTTGTACAATACTGTGGTACTTCCACACCAGTCTACAAATACTAAACCTTTTTTCATAACTCTTAATAATAATAACTGTCCTCTTAAGCATCTCAAATGAAGGCTAAATAATTTCAGTTGCCCTGAGCAACCAGAGGAAGACTATTTATTAATTTATTTTTACAACAATTTGTGTTGCCTGGTTACTGCATATTTATAAAGTCTGTTATGTGCTACATTGTGTTTCGTTTTGATTTGGATTTGGCTTGATCAATTAATCACCAATTGCAAAGGCATTTATTGACAGTAAGACAATATATAGAGGTATAGAGATTCCCTCACTAGGCAGTCTAACAATGTCCTGCAAAAAAAACAAAAAACAAACGTATTATACCGTATAGTATCTCACAGCGTTGAACAAAAGAAATAACCCACAGTAGGTAGTCAGGCGGAATTCCCATTTCTGCCGTGTGCACCCATTCACATGTTCGCAAAATTACCGCCAGGTGCCGCAATGTGACAGTTTGCGCCTTCATCAGAGCGATTACAGTGACAGTAACATTTCGATTAGTTAATGAGGATTAAACAATAAAATACCAAATCTTCCATTTCATAAATCATTTCTTAATCTTGGTAAATTATTTATGATGTTAGGTATAGTATTCCAGTTTTAATATTTAATCACATTACTGTAAAACTTAGCCACTGTCATTTCTTAATGCCTGACAGAAGTCTTTACATAAAACATCAGCAAAAGTTTTGACATGTATAATGTATAATGCCGAAGTCGAAGGTATAATAATTGTGTGTTTATTGAAGAGCGGACAACAGAGCAAAAGAATGCGCAACCTGATCCTCATCTGACTGTCCTAAAGGAATGAAGACAGGAACGCGCTGAAACATTGACAAGTCACTAAATCTTAAAAACCTCTTGAACTAACGATATATGTTAAATGTTTAAATTAATTTTGTAGACAAACAGACAAACATTTAACATACATCAACTTGTTTGTGTTTTGTATTGAAAAACTAACATTTTTGTGTTATTTCTAACATTGTCATTTAACGTCAAGTGAAATTGCTGAATTACTGAACTATGCTAGTTGGTAACTTATAAGCATGGCTCTGTGTGCAGTTCTAATCAGTATTTGTGTGCGCGCGTGTGTCATTGATAATCATCTCTTCATGTCCCTTCAAACTTTTGCTTGACTTCTTGAGTTAGACAGCATTTGGCAGGCAGCTTGTACAGACGAAAGATGCAGCTGACGGCAGTAAAAAATGTGTTGTAACTTCATAAAAATTAAAAAAAAAAATGAAATAAATAACATTTGAAAAATGACATTGTCTTAAAATATCATGTGTGATGTCCCTGTAGTTGATAAATATTGATGAGTTTCAGAACTGTCTCTTTACATTTTACATGAGGTGAGGTTTCTGCACCTGCAGATGACTGGAAACACATCTGTAAAATCTTTTCAAACTCTGTTTATCTCCCTTGTAATTAGTTTAAATCCACTTAAAATGTTTTCATGTCTTGAATGGTTTAAGTTGGACTTTATAAGGGTTTAAACTGGACTGTATATTTTAATTTCTCTTATTGTATAATATGCTCTATTATAGTGTATGAAATATTTTGTTAATAAACTTGCTTTGCCTTGTCAGATGCTCAGATGACCAGTTGAATTTATTTAATTTTAGTTTTACTAAAAGTTTTTGTATTTGTCATAACACACAAATTAATGATTGATGTGGGAAGTATTTTTTGTTTTTCAGCATAAAATTTCTCAGATCCAACTGTTAGTGTTGTCTTAAACATTTCAAGTGGCTGTATGATTTAAAAAAAAACAGGCAGATGGAGAAAGTGTGAAGTGTGAAGGGGGGGCTGTCATAAACCGCTTCTGTTTCAGACAGACAGACAGAAGGGATGAGATGGTTGGATTTTAATGGGCACATCTGTGTACAGGAGATATAAAGAAAGAGAGCTCAGAGAATGAACTGGAAAATCAGCTTAATCAAATAAAACCAAATGATGAAAATGAGCACAAACAGGCAGCTTAGGGTCCTATCAGAGAGGATGGGGGAGAGACACAGGAGGAGAGGAGAGAGGGAGGGTGGTGTGATCCTTGGGTGGAAAAGCAGGGAATCGGCTTTGGGGGGATGGAGGGAGACAAAGGGAGCTTAAATAAGTGGAAAAGCTGTTTAAATGGGAAACAGCAAGAAGACTAAAGACAGATAAATCACAGACAATGAGACATTAAAATTATTGACACAAACCAGGAGAAAACACATGAAAGAGAAATGAGGCATTTTTTTATAGTGTATGGATGAGGCAGAGAAAAAGAGACATGGGAGGGATATGGGAGGAGAGAGAGGGAGAGAGGGAGGGGTAAGAGGTATTTAAGTGGTGGAGCGGGGCAGCACTCGGAGCTCTGAACTCCCTATATGAGAAGGTTGGACAGACACACACACAATCTACCTGTAAGACCCCACTCACCTGCGCTCTCTGTCCCTCTCTGCCCCTGGAGAAGACATGCTGTGGGCTGCTGGTGTCCTTGTCTGTGCCCTGCTGGCTCCGGTGTATGGGGGTGGCATGGATTTGGGAGGCACTCCAGCCAGCTTATACCCCCACTTCAACCCCTTCTTCTTCCTGTGCACTCACCAAGGCGAGCTGGAGGGGCCCGCGGAGGCCAAGGGAGGACGAGAGGTGCTGCTCACCTTCCAGATAAATGGAAATCCCACAGCGTACATCCCAGGCCAAGAATACCAGGGTGAGTCCTGTTGCCGTGCACTGGACAAAGTACTAGTCCACTTGACCCTTATAAATTATTCTTTCTGGTGTTACCTAATATTGTCAGTTTGATTTAGTTTAAGCTATGTATTCAAATGAAGGTGGTTCATTCAGATTCATTTTGTCACCACGTAAATTCCTTTTTTACACTGTGTATGTAGGAGAGAGTGTCAGAAGGTTAAGAATTAAGCTATTTCCTTCAGCAACAATTGAACAACATGCATAGAAGTGATGTTGCTAACTTCTGCATACACATGTCTGCCAAGCATTAAGAAGAAATGTAAGGTTCTAAGGTGACAGGTATTTCCTTGCGTTGTAACATGTTAAACCAATAGAATTTTATTGTTCATCCACATACACTATATTTCAAAACAGAATGATTGTGTGTGTATCTGTGTGTGTGTATGTGTGTGTTTACTGTAAGATGTGTGTGTTTACTGTAAGATGTGTGTGTGTATGTGTGTTTATGCAACTGTGCACAAGTATTGATGTGAAGTTCAACAACTCAGTTCCACTTTTCTTCTCCTTTTGTGCTGTATGATCCCAGTGCTGATGTGTGGGTGGTTTATCTCGAGGCTAAAACAGAACAACACACACACACACACACACACACACACACACACATAAACAGGGGTGCAACACAGTCCCAGTGTAACATTACCAGCAGAACATGCAAAGATATCAGACCCGAGGATTTATTTTTAAGATTCACAGATTAAATGCCAATAAGCACTAAACAAATTAATCAAAAGTAATCACAATTTACTTGTGTGAACACAATTCTAATACATTCTAATACTGCTCCAGGAGTTAGTGAAAATAAGCAGGTGTTCAGGATCAGAACTGCTTCTTTCTCCTAATCATTCTTTATGTGAGAACAAAAGCATGAGGTCTTGTGTTCTCAGCTTTACATTTACATTTATGCACTTGGCAGACACTTTTATCCCAAGTGACTTACAGTGCAAGTTATACATTTTATCAGTACATGTGTTCCCTGGAAATCAAAACCCACAACCTTTGTGTTGTTTAACACTGTTAACACAATTCTTTACCAAATGAGCTAGAGGAACGCTTTTTCTTTCTTATCCAGACTTGTGAGATCTTGTGTGAGTGTGTGTTCAGGGGTTGTGAGGACTCCTGGGGATTAATGGGATGGAAGATCTGAAAGACAAAGAGAAGAATCCAAACTGCAGAAAAATTACAGATTATTCAAAAGGGACAAAAAATAATTGTGGCAAAAATAAATGTAAGTAGTGGAGATGAGCTTATGTGGGAATGAAAGTGAAAGTATATACAAGAGTGGAAGGATTGAACAGTTTCACTAATAACTAGTCATAATGCTTAGAAAAATATAGCACACAGATTGGTTAGTATGCCATACTGCTGTTCATCAGAATACGTGTTTGTTTTTTTAAATCTTTTATCTTCACAAGAAGACAAAGATCATATCTAAATAAAATAACAAACATGAGATCAAACAGTACATCTATTTTATTATCGATTAAGTTATAAGTATGTCCTGATTTGTTTGTACACACTATTGGTCAGGTGTTTGTAAAACAAAAAATAGCTACAACTTCATGACATTTAAAGTTGTAGTTTTTTTTTTTACAAACACCTGACCAATAGGGCATATTGACTTGGGACAGTAACCATGCAGAACACCATGGCAACCGCCTAGAAACATGGTGGGTAAGGGGGCAAGCATCCCCTACTTAAAATGTACAAATCTTCCGTATTAAATTGTGTTAGATAGATCTGGTTTTAGTTTGTATTGCATTCATGGTGGAGGATGAAGACTAGAATGTAAATGATGGAGCTGTCAGTCACCTTTGCACCTTTGGAGCTTTGTGGGACCACCCACAAAACACACCCTCTGGCTTCATTACATATTCAATCGCTGCCTTTTTGCATTGAACACCCTATGAGATAGTTGAGGATATGCTGGGTGTAGAGCCAAAAAATGTTTTGTTTTCATTTCACAAAATGACTTTAATTGTCCAAAGAGGGAAATGAACACCCTTAGCCATGCCTGGACAAATACTGGAAGACTAAAAAAACATATTACCAAAAGCACACAAGAGAAATTTTATAAAAGGCATTTTAGATTACATTTTGCACTTCTTGACATTGGAGATACAGAAATTAAATTCAGTTTGAACATCTGTGAAGCATTAAATCCAGAAAAATAACTCCTTAGTGAACCCACATAAATACTGCATGTAACAATGATTGGTACATTTTATGCAGGCCGTTGTGATGGTTTTCTGCATAATGTGATAGTGGTTTAATGTGTTTAGCCTGTGCTGACAGCTGCCTGTTTGGCTCCTAATGTGACAGTGAAACACGGCTGGAATTAATCCACTGCATCTGGCCATGGGCTTCACCCTGGATAGAGATGATGGTACTATAATATTCCAGAGAGATGCTAATTTTGTGCCAGGCAGTCATTAAACACAATACAAAATGGCAAACAATCATGCCAGTGTGCACATAAACCTGCAAACCATGTGTGTATGTCAAGCTTGTCTAAGCAATCAATGACTGTCTAAAACCTGCAATATCAAATTGTTTCTAATAAGCAGAAGATACAGGAGAATAGTTGCTGGGTTAAAATGTGCTGATCTAGTCTGGAGATTTTGAGAGAATATAGTTACTTATACTATCTTCATCTCTGAAATAATAAGAATTAACTAGACCAAAGAACCCTTTGGAAATGGAAGTTTGTCTGCCTGGGTTATCCACCATTCAAAAGTGAAAAGCCTTTCAAATTTAAAACTGTGTTTCTTTTTTATTTGAATTTGGCACAATTGTAATTTGAATGAATAAATTAATACATAAAAAACAAATGTCAACTTACAAATATTTAAATGATGATTTAAATGATGATAATAAATTTAAAAAAATCTAGTGGAAGAAAACGTTCTTTTCTATAATACTCTAATTTACTTGATTATCTTGAAAATAAGCCAAATATATTCAGAAATCCATAGTAATATATCAGTAAAGTCAAAATCCCACATCAAAATTGAAAATTGGCCTTAAAAATAAGCGCCAATAGGACAATATAAAGCTTTTACAAAAGCTTAGGAAATTATAAAAGCTATCTGTCAGTGAGCTAACCAGCTGGTTAGCTACGAATGGTAGATCCAGTTGCTAATGTCTGCTAAAGGAGTGCCTTTCACAAGTGCCCAAGATAAAGCTATCCCTCTAGTTGAATGTGTACATACACCAAAAGGAGACGACACCCTGGGATTGGTAAACCAAAAGAATGACATCCACAATCCAATGGAGTAGTCTCTGGAGACAGCCTTCCCCTTCTGCTGGCCTCCAAAGCAGACAAGGGGGAGTCAGCTGCTCAGTTCCTATAAATTACTCTGAGAAGTCCAGGTTAATATGAAAGTGCATACTGGACACAGCAGGGATAGGGCTGGGTCCTCTACCGACTGTGGGAGAGCATGCATGTTCACCACTTGGTTGTCCTGAAAGGACAAGGCTTCATAATAATGTGAAAAAATCTTGGTCTGAACAAGAGGCACTCATTGGACGCAGACAGTGCCTGCAGATCCCCAACCATTGTGATAGAAGTAAGATTGGTCAGAAGGGCCGTCTTCTGAGAGAGGGCACTAAGCTCAACTGAGTAAGAATTCAACCTTCTAGCACCTCTCGCGAATCTGATGGTGCCTTCTTAAGGATTTCCCATCCAGTGCAACATGATGTGCTGTAATAGTAGCCTGATGTGCTGTAATAGTATGGAAACCCCAGCTCACAGGAATTCTTGCATACTTTCTCAGCATCTCAGATCTCAGCAAGGTTTAGCCATAGGTCCACTGTCCTGGATGAGCATGGCCATAAATGCACTGTAATGGCGGTTCCCTTTCAAGGGAACTCGATATTGCATCTGGTTTAATGGTACGGGGAACATTCTCAATATGATCTTATGAAGCGCCAAGGGACCCAACTGCAAATAACTTCAGAAACTGTGTGCCTCTGTGTCAGAAGTTTTTGACATCTGAGGACATATTCAAATTCTGTGTTGTTGCTGGGGTAAAGAACAGGTGCACTCAGTTTTTAAGGGAGCCGAGTGAAGAAGCTTCGCACTTGTCTGTCTGTCAGTGTGAGCCTGGGCAGGGTTCGCAAGACGCTTTCTTGTTTCCCGGCTGAGGGTACGCAATCCACAGAGTCAGAGAAAGCTTCTCTGATGTGCTGTATATAATTCTGCTGCCAGCAAAACAAAAATACGCAGGATGTGGCTGGGGAGGGGAGATTGTGAGTGAGCTTTCCCAGCCTGCTTGCCCTGCATTTAAGGAGCTGCACACACTGATGTGTGTGATTCTGGAGGAAGCTATTTATTTCATTTTTAATTACATTTGCAGGTGATATACACGAAAACACAGGCATGCAGGGACACCTCCCACTGACATGACGCTTGCAAGTGATCCCTCAGTGGGTGGGCCTTTGTCCATGCAGGGACTCTGCAATCGAATAATTTCAGGTCTTATCGCATCTAGAGACAACAGCAGAGACAACGGTCAGGCTGGTGCTGCACAGCATACAATTGCCGTATTTCAGGCATACCAAGCTGATCTGCTCAGAGGCGTGAATTGGGGGAGGGGCTTTTCTCCCCGGGGTTCTCAACTTGTTGATGAATAGAAATTGTAGTTTGCAAGTAAAGCTGCAAATTGCTTCATTAAGTAAGCTGTCTCTGTAACAATTGTATCATACTGTATGTGCTGTACAATCAAGTGAAAATCACTATGCAGCATAAATGATAAATCTATTAGTATATTAGCCAAAGTGCCTTTCTTTTAAAACAAAGAGTTGCATCATTAATGATGTAAGCATGCTCTGGCTCGGAATGTTAAGTGCAAGTGTGCAGGCCAGTGGGGGAGTGGGGACAATCGCACTTGGGAATGGCTAGTTTATGTAAACTATATAGACAACTGTATTTCAGACATAGTACTTAGATTCGGATATAGTACAGATATAGTACTTAGATTCAGAAGATAATACATACATGATGTACATTTAGTTTACTAAAGAACTTTTAAAAACAATGTGTAAAAAAACTGCAAACCAAATTTGTAGGGATATTTTTCACGAAGGAATTTTTGCACACACAGATTGGAAATTGAATTCCACTTAAAACAATTGTTATAGTGACAATAAATCATGCTAAACATATTAACATAAACTGTTTTGGGGCTAATGTTAGTGGATTTTTTGCAAAACATCAGCCTGAATTCCTGTATGTACTGTGAAACAGCAGATTATATATAGATAATGTGCACAGTTGAGCTCATGAAAACTGCAGTTTGAAATATCAGACCTAAGAAGAGGCCAAGCCTTGAGTAAGACAAGTGAAACCAATTTACTATTCTTTTTTGTCTTTGCCTGTGCTTTTGTTTTTCCTCCTATGAATCATTTTTCAGATGCATGCCCAATTTATTTATTTTGTACACTATTACTGTCTTTTTTTAAGAATGGTCAAATTTGCCTTTTATCAACCACTGATATCAAAAATTCAACCAAATTTAACCTTAAGAAATTATTGGCAATATAAAAAAGGTTACATGGAATTTTCATGAGCATATTGTATATTGGAGACCTATTTCACAATAGGAATAAAAGAGAAACATGACCAAGCACTTGGCATTTCTCTGTGTTTCACAATGAATTTCCTAATAGTTTCCACAGCGTGTTTACAAAACAGATTTAAAAAGTGTTCTGGGGGTTTAGTGAGTGTGTGAGTTTTATCTGCCTGTGGAATACACAGAGCTCTGTATGAGGAAATGATCTGGCTATGTGGGAGTGTAAAGTTCCTCTAGGGGTCATGAAGGGTGAAGTTGTCACATCATTTAGACATTTCCTGTTTTCTGATATTTGGACATTTTCATTATTTTATTAACAGGTGAAAGTCAAGAAAAAACTGTGTTTGTCTACCTAGCTACCTACCTACCTACCCACCTACCTAATCTTTTTGTCTATCTGTGTGTCTGTGTGGTTGAACTGTAAACTGTGGTCTCTCAGCACAAGTGATTACTGTCTTCTTGCTGTCTATTGTCTTCATTCAAGATCTCATTATGCCCATGATACAAATGGAATAATCTTGAAACCATACTTTTTTCCTTGTAATAAATGTTTTTTGAGAAATTTTGAGAAAGAAGCAACACAGTGAAAATGTATGTTTTTTTTTCTAAAAGTGTGTTGTCAGTAGGGATATTTGCGTAGTTCATTTCCAGCACAGCAAGCTCTGCTTATCACTTTTCTAGAATCCTCTTCTTTCCATCCGCGTCATGCTGTGGGAGCATAAACACATGGAAAATCTCAGAGGGATGAAACTTAAGTCACTGAAACTTTTGCTGCCTCTAGCACACATACCCTATCTACTTGGTCTTTAAAGGGGGAACCTGTCAATGCATTTCATTAGTTTTTTTCCCGTCTGAATATGTTTTAAAAAGAATGCAGTTCACACAATATTTTGTCATCCCAATGCACATCTGCTGTGTCCATTGTTTAGCTGTGCCAGGAAGAAAATTCTGACTTCTACAAAACAATTGCCAGAGTATATTAGAATCTTGTTACCAAGAAATTGTTTTGGACATTTATAGCAACCATAATAAGAGTTAAAGGTTATTAAAAAACAATTGTTGCATGAATAAATTCCAATAGTCTAGTCTAGTAACAGTCTAATCTACCAATAGTCTATCTGTGACATTTAGATCCTCTGCTAGTCACATGTCTTCTCATCATGCAAAGATCAGACTTCAAGGAATTTGAAACTTTTTTTGAATGAAGTTGCACTCCTCTCTTATATGTAGTTTTCTAGACATAAAAGCAGCTTCTTCCTTTGGCCTTGCCCAAAATGGCATTTTTCCATCTGATCACAAACTCCAAAACTCCAGAAACACTGTCTCCTCTATTTCAAAACAGATTTGCCATCCATCTCTGTTTCATCTCTTTTCAGAAATTCAGAGTGTTGCCCAGAAGCAGACTCGGTCTCAAAGCCATATTCAAACTTGATATTCCTGTAATGCACCCACTCAAATACCTCCATTCCTTATCTACAGACTCGCACTTAACCAAGAAATTAACCAAGTCTAATCCATCCAACATGGTAACCACAGCCTTGGGTATAGATCTTAAAGGACAGACAACAACCTTGCTACCAGTTTATAAAAAAACTCTTCTACTTCTTTTCTGCATCAGTTCTTTCAGCATCCCTTCTCCTTCCCTTCTTCTACTTTATGTATTTTACCTATATAATCAGTAGTCCGGCACAATTCTGAACTTCAATAGAATATCCTCCAAGAGCCAAAACTGTTTACCACGTATGCTAGGATTATACAGGCAAACAAACTTGTGAATGTGCATTATTGTAAATCTGTCATTTATCGTGAAGACTTGTATTTTGTTTTTGTAATTGTTTTTCCCTTACTCGCATCTTGTTACCTCTCATTAGTTTGTGTATTTAAGACAAAGTGTTTCCTTATTTTGTCCATTCTTGTTTAAGTAATGTTCTGTTTTTAGAACGTTTTCCTGTCTTTTGCTTACTTCTCATCTTCAATTATTAAATGTTCTCTGCAATTGGATCCACCTTGAATGTATTCAGATGTATTCAGATGTAACTAACAATTCTCCACCAAGGATCCAGGTCAGTAAGAACTATGTTTTGGCTGGGACAAACCCGTACAGGAAAATGTCCCACTGGACTGTGATTACATTGTTTTAATGGTGGTTTGTGAACTGACTACAAAAAGAAGGCGCAGTTGCTTACCTTGAGGCAGCTGTCACTTCCTTCATGGCAACTGAAGGCGTTGCAGCTTGCACTCAGAGATGAAGTACAGTCCATGTCCCGGACACTGATGGTCAGGGTCATACTATCCAGAGGTTATGTTCACAAAAGGTTCAGTGGTTCAGTCTTCCAGGTCTGAATGTCACATCTTCACAGGTCCCAGAACCTGGTCCCATTTCCATTTGATTGGGTGTGTCTTGTATTAGTTAATATTTATTTGTGAACATTTATTTTTAAACAGACCCAGAGTCTTTAAACAGAACAGACTGTAGTGGCACAGTCCTAACAAGAGTTGGGTCTGTTGGTCTCTGATGTCCTCAGGAAACTTAGGATGAGACATGGAATAGGAATAGACAACCTTTTGAGGATTTTTATATTTTGGAAAGTGTCCACAATTTAGTATATGGAACTTAATAGGCAGCCAGTGCAGTAATGATAGAATTGGGTGGATATGATCATATTCCTTTGATCTACTAAGCACTCTAGCTGCTGCATTTTAACCAAGAGATTATTCAGTATGCCTGTAGGACACCTACCCATCAATAAATTAAAGTAATCTATTACTGGGGTCATAAAAACATTATTAAGCTTCTCAGAATGTAAAACTATGAAATATTTCTAAGGTGGAAGGAGGTTGTGAAACATGCATTAAAATGTGACTTTTAAACTTATCAGACATTATCTACCATTATCTAACGTCACACCCATGTCCCTAAGACAACATGACAGTACCACCATCTAGAGACAGCTTATATTCTACGTTTTATATTTTAGACATTCGGGCAAACAATCTCTTTCTTATTAGAGGTCAGTAAAAGGGAAATACTAATCATTTTTTATATCATTAACACAGCCTGTTAATTTAGAAAATTGGTAAGTGTTGTCAGGTTCTGAGAAAATGATGAGTGTCATACACACAGCGTTAAAAACTAATTCCATGTTTCCTAATAACATCTACAGGAAGTGTGTACAGGGAGAAAAGGAGGCCTAAAATTAATCCCAGAGGAACTGTGTTTAAATTGACAAAACCAAACAAATCTAAACTGGGTTCTGCAATCTCACAAAGTTTACTGTAAACCCTCTCTGTAAATTCAGAGTTTCATTTTGAGTTCACATTTGGCCATTCGTCTGAAGTTTAATTGACAGGCGATCCGACCAATTATAAAGCTGACAAATGTCTGACAAACAAATCATAAAGTAGATTAACATCAGTGGACTTGAAACTATTTTTTTTTAAATGTGCTCATATGGGACCTGCAATGTAGACAGCAGGTACCCAGACAAGTTGGGAAATATCAAGTTTGTCATTTCCTAATTTTTGTTCCTAATTTTTAAAGATTAGCATGTATTAAGAGGAAAGGAGCATCATTCAAAAAGAAACATGTTCCTTAGGCAACCGACCTGTTAATGTTTGTTAAAGCAACAGAGCAGGTTTGACAACAACAGGCCCTTATAACAGCAGATGGCATGGCCAGCAGGGCAGAGAGGTGCTAGGAGGGTTATGCAAGAGAATCATGCCAGTTTGATAATTCCTATCCAGCTGTCATAACCATGCAAAAATGCATCACACATTTCACACCAATGCTATTTGAAATTGTACATACTGGGGTCTCTGGTCACACTGCACATGTTCAGGAGCATTGAACCTGAGAGGGGAAATGGTTCTGTGATACTGGCCCAGTTTGGGAAACAGATGGACAGAGCGGCTGCCTGTGGCCTTGCCCTATTTCCGGCCTCTCAAGGGCACACAAGGTTTCCAGTGGGATGTCAAATGCAGCTCAGATGGCAAACTTCCTAATATGTTACATTTTTTTCATATAGCAAGCTTTTTGATTTTTAATATAATTGAAGATGGAAATATGACACTGTGGTTTTAATGACTTTGCCAATAGAGTTTTCAAACCTGTGGTCACTTAGCTGATAAGGACAAACTAGAATATATAGCTTTAAAGGCTTGTCACTGTCTCATATGGTTAAGAAAGTTTTTGTCCCTTGTTCCTACTAAAATAAAGTAAAACAGTGAAGTCAACATTGCTTTCTATTTCTGGTATCTTCCCCTCTTTAGTTTAGAAGCAACAGAGTGTACAGAGACCTTCAAAGTCACTGAAGCCAGTGTGAAAGGAGGGGTAAAGCTGAACGTCCCCTGAGATACAAACAGAGCATACCCATATACACCCAGAACTTTATTTTTTCACACTGTATATAGACAGACCTGTGCCTGTGTCTACAGTTTGTGATACAGTATGACACAAATGTATGTCAGTGTTGCAAGAGCATGACCTGTGAATGGCAACTCTGTTATGGTACACACACTAGGCTGAAATTGTTTGGTTCCACCTTTATATCCCACAATTCCACATCCACTGTGTTGCTGAGCCCTGCCTATTGCAAACCACAGCCCGAGGTCAGGTTCCTTATCTACCTAAACATCTTGTGGAATGCTCCCCTCTTTTAGCTTGCTTAATAAAATTAAGTTCTAAAGTAAAATAACATTATTGTGGCAAACTGTTACTAGAAACTGACCAGAAGAAATAAACTATTACATTCTAGCATCCATGCATATTAACAGAAAAATTTCATATTTGATGCCCACAGACACAGATAGTTTCAGTAAGAATTTGGCTACATGTAAGTGAGGTAATGCACTGCCCTGTCAACTGCCCTTGCTTCCCTTTTCATCTCCTGTGCTTGCCGTTTAGGCCACCAGGTGCTGTTTAAACAATATACAGCCATTTGTGTCTGGACCAACATCAATGTCTTGTCGTCTGGATGACGAATCTTTTTACCTTCCATCAATTTTAGAAAACAGTTGAGAAAAACATAAGCGTTGCTTACTTTATTCCTACACTTTTTGTCTTCTGTTTTGTGTTTCTCAACTACAGAAAACAGCCCTTCTCTTAACTTTAGTGTCTAGGGATGCTTTCCAGACCAGAGGTTTATCAATACTTGAGTAGGAGTGCGGCAGAGAGTGTTGGTAATGAGGCACGCTACATCATACCATATATATTGCATGATGGGCAAGATGCAATAGAGAGAAAGAAAAAGAGAAAATGGGTGAATGGACAATACTAGAGATGGAGCAGACTGACCTAAAAGCAAATATGATAATTTTATCTTTGTATGAAACATCAAATTTTTAGCTCGTTTGGCACATTTGTTTATCTACCTGGCACATCTATATCTCTCAACAACACATCACGTTTCTGCTAAAGACAGAGACAGTCAGAAATCACTCATCGAGAGAGTCTGACTGCATGCGAATGTGGAGAGAATGTTAAGAGTTCTCATCAAAGCCCAGCTACTGCACACATGCAAACCCCTGCAGGTAAATACGGCTATTTTTATGAGTTACTCTGACCAGGTTCTCCTCCCCCGCTTCTGCTTTGCTTTCAGATGGATTTCTAAATTATTTATATCTTTCATTTTCATCGATCACTCTTTTCCACAGGCCTCTCCAGAAATCTGTCCATCTGTGTTTTAAAAAATCCTCTACTGCGTTACTTGTTTCTCATAATAACCTCTTGGCCAATTCACCCTTCCTGAATGCCCACCTGCCGTCAATTTTCTTTCAAATGTTTCCTCAACATGAAAGCATTGCAGTCTCAAGGTTGTACTTTTTTTTACTTTCATTTTGTGTTTTTATGGAAAAACAGAAATGACTTGTTACGTCCGAGGTTCCCGCAGTGCCTCCTCCTGTTTTTCAGCAGGAACCGTCGCCAGAATTCTAATTGGTCTTTAAACTACATTTCCCAGCAATCACCATACCTGGGGCTGACCACTCCCCCTCATTCCGCACCTGTTTTCCATTTACATTAATCATAGATTCTATATAATCTGTATCTATATAAACTGTGTTTGTTGCCCTAGTCCTTTGCGAAGTCTTGTTTTGCCATGCAGACAATTCCGAGCGTTTTTCCTATGTTGACTACTGTTATTACCCGGACTGTTTTGTGGATTATTCTTTTTTTTTTTGTGATCAATTTTTTACTATGTTTTCAAAACACAAAAACCGCTATTGTACATATATGTTCCAATAGAGAATAAAATGCAAAGCCATTACAACCACCCACCCTGGCGACCAACCCACTCCTCTCTCTGTCACAGTTTACAAATATGTTGACAAAAAGTTATTACAAGACAACTACAGTATATAGATATTTAAAACCAAGTCATTCCAACAAGCCCTTAATTTTAAAAAATTGCTCCTGTCCAGGTTGAAATAGTCTTTTGAGTAGCCCCATGCATTCTAGCCACTGATCGCTCCATGGTTGCAATGTCCAGGAAGGACTGCATCCAGTGTGCCCAAGCTAAAGAGTGGGAGGTTTCCATCGTAAGGCAAGCATTTTCTTAGCTGCAGGTAGTCCACAAAATAAGAGTCTTTTCTAAGACAGAAAGAAACTGAAAGAAGAGTCATCATTTAAAAGTAAAAGCTTAGGACAGCATGTAATGTCCACTTCGAGTATGTCCTTCAGAGTCATGGCTGCCTTTTTTCAAAAATTGTTTACTTCCGGACAATCCCAAAACATATGTATGAAAGTACCTATAGAATCTCCTAAGCAGAAATTACAACTAGAAGATAGAGCAAGCTTCATTAAATATAGTTTCCTGGGAGTGAGATACATTCTGTGAATCATTTTGTAGTGGATTAGCTGATGATTAGGGTTTTTTGAAACAAGTTTAAAATTGTCCCATATTGAATCCCAACAGATATCCTCATTGTTGTCAGCTGTATTGGTGTCATATATATCTCTATACCAGATGTTCAAAATTGGTAGTTGTTTATAAGAGGCTTCCAAACACAACAAATACATAGAAGATACTATACCTCTCGTAAATTTATCTGTTGTCAGAATTTTATGAATAACCCCATAGGGTTATGAGGAACCCCATAGGTTCTCATTGCAGATCACAGGCGTAAATAAAAAAAAAAGAAGGTCCCTGGTAGATTGTATTTAAAGCGCTAGTCACTGAATAGTCTGGAACGCAGACCATCCTTGCCCCATATGTCAGCTAAAACATGTACCCCTCTATTACTCCAAACAAAAGGTTTATTGGCTGTAAAAAGATTATGATTATGGAATAGTGGAGTGTGAGAATGCCACTTCGTGTCATTGTGAGAGAGCCTAGCAGCTGCACGGCAAACCGAAAGAAGATATGTTATAATTGGGAGCTCACCCTCAGTGCTTTTGTGGCAAGCACAGCCTACCTCCTCCACATTATCCACCGCCAGCTCAGACGTCTGCTCCTGCATCCGATCTGGCGACGCTTGGTTGGCTTCGGCCTGAGGAACCACCGGGACGGGCTCGGGCACCGGGACCACCGGGACGGGCTCGGGCACCGGGACCACCGGGACAGGCTCGGGCACCGGGACCACCGGGACGGGCTCGGGCACTGGGACCACCGGGCGGGAGCTGCGCAGAGCCATGAGGGCTTCAAAGGCGGCGTTGGACTCTTGTGAGGCCTGCCTGAGCGCCTCGGACATGGCTAGTAGCCGCGCCATCCGTTGCGGGTCGAGGAACGGCCACAGAGCTTGAGCAGGTGAGCTCACAGGCCATGGAGCGAACGCTGCTGGATCGTTTGGTGGTGAAGTCTTCTGTAACATGGACTCATGACACGAGGGATCCATATGCAACATGTTTATTAATCAAACTCAAAGAGAGAACAGGCAAGGGTCAGACACAGGCAACCAAGAGTAACACAGGTAATCCAAGAGAGTACACAGAGTCCAGGCAATAGTTCAGGGCAGGCAGCAAACAACAAGAGTAATCCAGGAACAGGTGTGTGATGAATGGGTATTTATGCAGTCCATGATTAGAAAATGGCTGCCACCTGTGAAGGGCGCGGCCCAGGTACGGGGTGCATGGGAATTGTAGTCCTAATAATTCTGGAATGGCTCCCGCTGGCGTCCGCTAGAGGGAGCCACAGAGCCCGGATTCGTGACACATACAAAGATATCCAGTGAGAAGTGTTAGAAGTAGTAATTGGTCTTACCAAAGTATTTAGTAAGTTATTACTAAATTTAAAAACTAAAGTTATTGAAGGAACCCTCATAAACAGAACGAAAGATCATATCTAACAATGGCTGTCCAAGTTCATCCCAGAAAGCGAGGTATAGTTCAGGTGGTATTCCATCCCAGCCTGGTGTAACGGAACCCGGGAAACCAGTGGGATCCATATGCAGCTTTATTAAAACAAGAGTAAACAGGCAAAGGTCAACAATGGCAAACAGTAATGGCAGAGGCAAACCAGAATCAGAGTCGGGGCACAGGCGAAGTTCGAGGCAGGCGGCAGACAAAGGGATATCTGTAATACAGGCAAGGGTCGAGGCAGGCAGCAGACAAGAAACGTAATCCAATAAACAATCCAAGTCACAGGGCAGGCAGCAAACAATCAAACAACGAGGAACAGACAGGATAGGTAATAACAGGATATCCAGACACAGGTAAAACGCTCAGAAATGTAACCAGAGGAAAACAAGACTTCGCAATGATACAGAGTTTGTGCTTGGTTTATATACAGAGTCCTTTGATGAGTGATTGCTTGCAGGTGAGGTGAAAGGGGCATGGTCAGCCCCAGGCAGTTGACCCATGGGAATTGTAGTTTTAACCAGATTAATATTCAGGTGACGGTTCCCGCTGATGGCCAGGAGGAGGCGGTGAGGCCAAGAGGAACCTCAGACGTAAAAGAGCCCCCTCCCTGCGAACGGCTCCTGACGTGAGGAGGTCGATGATGCCGGGGTCTTCCACGGGGTCGGGGGGCCGGCTTCTCTGGATGCGTCCTATGGAACTCTTCTGTTAGAGTGGGATCCAATATGTCCCTGGCATCCACCCAGGATCGCTCCTCCGGACCGTAACCCTCCCAGTCGGCTAGGTACTGCAGCGTACCGCCCCGGCGTCTGGAGTCCAAGAGCTCCTTGACTCTGTAAGCCTCCTCACCATCTACCATGATGGGAGGGGTCTGCGTCTGGGCCCCTTCCTCTGGCGGTCCTCCACAGAGAAACATGGAATGTGGGAGAAATGCGGTAATTAGTGGGGAGGTCCAAACGGAAGGATACAGGGGTAATTTGGCGTATAATTTTGAAAAGGCCAACATACCTGGGACTGAGCTTCTTGAAGGGGAGTCTCAGCTGTAAATTCTTCGTGGATAACCATACCCACTGGCCAGGTTCGTAGCTAGGATTTGGTCGTCGATGTGCATTGGCTTGGTGGGTTTGACGTCTGACAGCATGAAGGAGATGTTGATGTGCCTGATCCCATGTCTCCTCACTGCGTTGAAGCCATTCGTTAACTGAAGGTAATTTTGTTGGTTCACCTAACCATGAGAACAGAGGCGGTTGAAATCGTAGAACACACTTAAAAGGAGTTAGGCCAGTGGCAGGTCCTGTTGATGCTGGTGACAGTATGAGCGTAGGAATCGACCTATTTCCTGGTTTAGACGTTCAGTTTGGCCTCTATCTGACACAATGTCTTCAGGTAGACCATAAAAACGAAACACATGGTTACATAGTACTTCAGCTGTTTCAAAAGAGGTAGGTAACTTGGGTAGGGGAATGAGTCTGCAAGCTTTGGAGAAACGGTCAATGATAGTGAGAATTGTGGTGTTACCTGCTGAGTTTGGAAGATCAGTTATGAAATCCAGGGCGATGTGGGACCAGGGTCTTTGTGGTACCGGGAGTGGTTGTAATAAACCTGATGGTAACTGTTTAGGAGTTTTGGACATTTGACAAA
>JAZGTK010000892.1:22890-49390 GCA_036877625.1 Ambastaia sidthimunki
CAGGCAAAGGTCAACAATGGCAAACAGTAATGGCAGAGGCAAACCAGAATCAGAGTCGGGGCACAGGCGAAGTTCGAGGCAGGCGGCAGGCAAAGGGATATCCATAATACAGGCAGGGGTCGAGGCAGGCAGCAGACAGAAAACGTAATCCAATAAACAATCCAATTAACAGGGCAGGCAGCAAATAACCAAACAACGAGGAACAGACCAGAGTAATAACAGGATATCCAAAACAGGTAAAACGCTCAGAATTGCAACCAGAGGAAAACAAGACTTCGCAATGATACAGAGTTTGTGGTGAGCTTATATACAGAGTCCTTGATGGCAGATTGCTTGCAGGTGTGGTGAAAGGGGCGTGGTCAGCCCCAGGCAGTTGACCCATGGGAATTGTAGTTTAACACCAGATTAATATTCAGGCGACGGTTCCCGCTGACGGCCAGGAGGAACCTCAGACGTAACAGTGACCCTTCATTACAATATGAATATATTGCCATATAATATTCAGCAAAAAAATTTAAGAGCACGTTGGCTGCATGATTTAACTATGGTAACTGTTCCAACTTCAGGAAACAAGAAGGTTAGAAACAGGTTTGTTTTTTGCACACCCTAAAATACACGTGATTTACACTACAAATTAAGTTCAAATTACACACCAAATGACAATAATGTTATGCTTATTATAAGCTTGCTTGCTGTAGTAACTGTGTGAGCCCTTTAAATTCAAGTAAGCATTTAATCGCTCTGAATAAAACATTATTATTCTGAATAAAACATTTTTTGCCCTACACTCAAGTAAAGCGTTAAAAATAGCTGACAGTTACGGGCTTCTCATTATAAACAGTTTGACAGCTGACATGCTTTCTCCTCACTCATAATGCCCTACCTACAATCTCTCTCTCTCTCTCTCTCTCTCTCTCTCTCTCTCTCTCTGAATCTCACCTAAAATCTATAGTTTGTATATATACTGTATGACAGCACAGGGACTATCACCTGCACTTATGTCCATTCATTCAGCCCTTTATATGTTTCTGTGAAGGAGAATTAAGTCATGCACACACACAGTCTTATGCACAGAGCTCTAAATTGTTGTATTCTGCACTGTGTTGTTTACATGAATTCTGTTGGCTTCCAGAACCCCACACAAAGCCTGCGATTTATCCACCGCTGTGCCTTTTTAGTGTGATTAATAACATTTCAGACACTGATTCCCTGTTGTGATATAACAGATAGTCAAAGGTCTCATGGTGCTGCTAAAACTGAACCATTTGTACAAATAATGTTGCATAGTTTTTCTAAATGTTTTTCTAAGTAAAGGTTAGGTAAATTGGATATAATAAAATTGCCCTCAGCATGTTTTGCTTGAAATACTTTGATTATAATAAATGAAACCTGGAATTGTTACACCCGGCTAATTTTTATTTTAGAAGCTAAGAAAAAATGGTAACATCTGCTGTTCTGAAATTATTTAAAATTCACTCCATGTTCACTTAAATGAAACAGATTGATATTGTGACATAATTAATCTTTGAAAATGTGAGCTAACTAGAGTATTTTATACATTAAGCCATATGTGATATGAACTCTCATTAGGACATTAAGATGGTAAATGAACTGGTATAAATGGTCTGGGTTTGATGTCATTATATCAGTTTCATCTTAACTTCAGCTCAGTGCATGTTGCCACACACACACAGAATGTGTCATGTGATCGGCTATAAAAATCCTTGTGTGCGTCATCAGTGTCAGATCATTCGATTCACAGAATTGTGAAGCCCCTCACATTCCTGTGGCACGCTGGACTATTACATTAGCTGTCAACAATGAGCTCTTTTACTAAGTTGTATTTATTTATTTGTTTAAATTATGGATAATGCCTTCAAATATTTCTGCTTCTGAATCTATTTATGCTCTTGTTTTTTTTTTTTGCTGTTGTTGTACACAAACATAAGCAACATGAGGTTCTTATTAGAAGAAGGTTTAAAAATGTCTTGATGTGGAGCATCATGAGTAAAACATGTTCTTTCAGAGATGCAACCGTGTGCTGTTGCACTCTAATAATGCTGAGAGCACATTTCTGAACATTTCGATAGTGATCTGATGCATTGTTTACTCCCCCCATCCTTAACCCCTCTTTATTATGATGTCATATCCAGAAGAAAAAATCTGAAACATACATCATACATCTAGAGTAAACAAAATCTAAATATGTATTGTGGAAAAATAATAGAAACTCTTTAAAGCTGCATAAAAAGTGGTCCTGATGTTTTATTTCCTTTTAGAGATGTACAGTATGTAAGATTCACAACACTATAATACTTTATTATAATACTTTATTATAGTGTTACACTTTAAAGTGCTCCTAAGTTTCCTGTTTAAAATGCAACACATACATATTTTCAAGGCACACTTGAATTCTGAGTAAGTTTGCAGAATAAAGGACAAAAATGCTGTTTTAATGTGCTGGCTGAAAAGCTAGAGGTTCAGCTACTTCTGAGAATACATTTGTAATGATATGAAAGTAAACTGAACTAGCATTGACACTGTGTTCACTCAGGATAACCTGACAGAACGGCTCTCTGCTCAAGTCTGGATAATTCACAGTTTTTTTTAGTTGTGGTTCCTTGCCACAGTCGCCTCTGATATGCTCACACATATTTAATAAATGTTTAAATGTTTAAAAATTTAACATATTTTCATAATGTTACTGTAATGGCAACTGTTCAACTGGGATTTTATAGATACTATTTTTGCATGAATGTAAAAACGTTAATGTAAAATACCAGCATGAATAATGACATTACACTATAAAATTGTGAATTGTCTGACATTTAGGTAACAAATGGGTCACGTCAGGTAGAAAAAGCTCCCTGCACTTGCAACTAAATACAGTATATTCACTTACAGACTTAGAGAAGGTGGGAAATTAGTTACTAAATAAAATAATCGTAACCTCATCCACAGTTTTATTATGTCCTAAGATTTAAAGTAGATGTGTCGTATTATAACAGTATTGACAATAACCCTGATATTAATAACCATAAATATAGATATCATGTTAATAGTATGCATATTATAATATCATAAATAATTCACCCCCAGTATCTGGTTGACACTCCAACATAGTATGTGGTAGTGTTGCACCCATTAAACATTTTTGCCTTTTTTACATATAGTTAGCCACAATATTTACAAACACTTCCTCTGCCTCTCTACACTCATATTAGGAGTGTACAAAACACTAAATGAAAAGTTAAAGATGAACTGATGAGATGGTTTCTGTTCAGTGTTCTGAAACTTAGGATCTCCCTCATTTCCCAAGAGCTCAATAAATTGTGACTATCTGAACCATGGCTGTGTATTTAAACCCCACTCCAAATAAACAACCTCTTTGCTTATTGCTTTTTCATAAAAAAGCAAAAAAAAAAAAAAAAGCTTTGGGAGACCTTCACATGCTTCACATGTGTCTTATGTTCTTTTCATAGTTTCTTCTTCATGCACCACTGCAGTGGGCACACACACCCACACAGCTCTGACTCAATCCCACAGATCTGCAATGCCTGACTGTGTCTCAAAATCTAGTGAGCTGCCTACAGCAATTTTGGACTTCACAGGTGTGTTCCAAGTGAGCTGAGTTTACACACACACTCTGAATTAATCTGAATCATTTCATTTCAATTAACCAGTTCAAAAAGCTGATTCACAGATGAATAATGACTTAATAGTGTTTTTATAAACACCCAACACAATTGCATGGCAACTAGTTACTATTTTGTTTTAAGATTGTTTAAGATTTTGACATGGTATCAGATGTTGTGTTGTTTAAGATTACTATAACTTGATCCACCTCAGCTTTATTTCCATTTAAAGGCCATGTTCAGAGCAGCACAGTAACATACCAAACATCAATGTACTGGACAGCTGACTGTTCACAGTATGCTTATTTTCATTATGTGAGTGTAACTTACTACATTGGCCAAAATGAGTAATACATACAGTGAAGCATACTGTGCTGTGTAGTGCACTCCCATTTCTACTCTGATGCCTGAACCAAAAATCTAATACATTTACTATAAATATACAATGCAGCATACAAACAGTACATAAAAGTGTTTATCATGTTTGTAAATCAGTCTCAATAAAATTATTTTAAAAATTCCTTGAAATATTTAGTTAAGTACAGCTGTTTATGACTATGTTTTGGATTAGGTTATTGTGTCAGGTGTTATGTTTTATCCTTTTAACATGTTACCATAGCCTCAGCTTTACTTATAAGTAAAATTCTTATTTTGTGGCATCAAATGCGTTGTGATGGCTCGTGAATCGTGATGTTCAGGTAGACAGCTGACTAGTCTTTGAGACACAGCCACGGTCACGCCGTGACTTACTGTAGCAACACCCTCAACCCTGAATTCTGTGTTTAAAAACAGCTTGCGATGGCAGTGAATATAATAAGTCCATCGTAATATAAATGCATAAATAAGTGCAGCAGAATTTCACTCATCATTATACAATCTGATGAAAACGATCAAATGTGCCGCTTATTTATAGTCATTCCTGTATCGAACCAGAGATTATGGCCATTGTATGTTTACTGCTGGTTTATTTATGAAAACGTCTGATAAATGTGGAATATATTCTAACCTCAGCATAGCCAATATTGTTAAATTACATGCTAAATTCGTGCTTTATATTAAGTTGCGTGTCAGAGAAGAGTTATGCTGAGATGTTATCATTTGCAGTGCTTCAATAACACTTATTTACAGCAAAATAATCTGGAGGCTTGTTCTTTATTCCTAGACGAGCAATCGTGTCTTTCCAGGTATTTCTCGTTATGTGGAAACTTCAAGGCACATGGCGTTAAATTGAGCACATTCCTCAATCTGCTACACGGTCTGAACGCGATTTCAGCACCAGTTTTCGGACAGCGCCAAACGAACAGAGGATCCGAATCATTCTCCTTCATTCAATAAATAAATTCATTCAGTGCATGTAGTACTTCGTAGTGTAGTTATGTACAAACACACAACCGGAGTTCATCTCTCTGTGCCCAGTCCAAGTAAACGAGATCGTGATGCTTTAAGAAAAACGACCAAACGAGTAAATAATGCAGTGCAACGAAACAAATATCTGTCAGAATAATGTTGCCTAAATGTAGTCGGAAAGTAGTGAAACATAATAAGCACATCAGGAATGACAAAGCAGAAGTTTAGATATTGACTCACCTGTCTCTGTGTCCTCTGTGCTGGATCTGTGTGCCGTTTAAAACTACGAGCCAGTGTGTTTGTTTCAGTGGAGTCCCGTGTGTTCGCGCTGGATGAAGACGTTTGAAGATGTACGTGAAGAATGAGTTATTCTAGATCAGATGTTTATATAGGCTAAGGTCAGGAACAGCCACAGCCCCACCTCTGAGAGGAAATCTCCTCTACAGAAACATTCATCTACAGCAGCTGTTTTCTGCAGTATAAAAGCAGAATAACTCTAGCTTTCCAGACCACAGCACAATGAAATGTGTTTACAGAAATAAGATCATCTTAAGTTTAGTAATAGACTTTACATAATTTTTTTATCTTGTATGAAAATTGTTCTTATCCTGCGGTATCAATCGCGCTTGCTAAAAAGTGATTCTTGTGTATAATTTCTGCACCGCTAGAGGCAGCAAACGGAAGAAATATTAATGGTTGTTTCCACCACACTCAGTCCCGCCCAATTGACGATGTATTATTTATTGGTGGGCGTGATTTAACGTGGGAATGACGGATCCTAGTTATCATAGTTACTCATTTTTCATTTTCATAGCGATGTAAAGACAATTTTGTATAGGTTTGGCATAGGGGCTATCTTTTAGAAATTGTTTTTGTAAATTGTCTTGTTATTTTACACTTTAATTAATTTATTTTAAAAAATCTAAATCTGTTTGCTTTATTGCCAATTGAATCAAAGAAGTTAAAAGAAGGTTGCAATGGATACAATTCAGCAATCAGCAATAGTCTATGTCTGTAGAAACACATTTCTAAAAGCAGCCAAATTATGATAAATGATGCTAATACTTTAACAGCAGAAGTTATAAGATGCCTGACAGAACTACTAAGTCTGTTGCAATCACCCTCCTGTCAGGATTTACAGTCTTTTATCATATTTTTGTTTTTTTCAGTTGAAAGTTCAATATTTCAATATTTAGCTTTTTGTATTAAATCTGAAAAGTGCAAATCACAAAAACCTGTTTAAAAAACACGAGTGGGTGGACAAACAGAGCAATGTTTTGAAAGTTTCATAAAGCCGCTGTCACAGAGGAGCCGGGCTCTCTCACCTCACAATCACAGCACCCACCCTCACCTGAATATTGATTATACACACCTGCACATCATTTAGCATCTCACTACCTAAGCACACGCCTCACATTCCCTCACCGTCTGATCTCACTTTGAGCAACGGACTCTTGAACGCCACACAGCTAATCTCTATTGTTTTCTCCAGCACCGATTCCTCTCCAATTCCGTTTGGATTATACTCTCGTCCCAGCTACAAAACCCCTGCAAGATTGATCATCTACTCACCTGCTCCATCCCCTCACCTGCACCCTCACTCACGTCACCGAGGCTGGTGCTGGGTTTACATCTCCACTCAGCGTCCACGATCCCCTATAAATATAACAGACATTGTCATTTATCATCTCTCATTACATCTGTTACCATACATTTCAATATCTTAACCCTCACCTGTTGTCTGGACTCATATGTGAAATAAACCTGTTTACATTTACCATCTCTCAAGCGGCACATGGCTTTACTCATTGTGCAACTGTGATATGAAAAAACATTTTAACATAAAAATTTTTTAAAAGAATTAAGGATTTTAAAAATTACGACATTTAAGAATCACAATGTCTTGGTTGATGTTGGTTGATATGTGACATGTGATCTCGACATTGATTTTTGAGGTTCTACAAGTTCTTTTCAGGATAGATCTATTTTAGGTCATCCATGTTTATCTGATCTTCACTAAAAGAGCCTGTTAGCTGAGTGACAGCTCAACGTGAGGGTCAGCATGTGAGAAATACGTTTAAACAGAACCCATGACTGTTTTTTAAATGTGAACAAAAGGTGCATTGAGACAGCAGTATCAGGCCTATCTCTGTTACCACTGCCTGAACAAATCCAAATAAATCACACATAATTGTTGCAGACAATTACTAATGATGGAAACTGAAAAACAAGGATTGTTTCCAGGGTTACTTGATCATAAACTCTTGCTGCATATAAATGTAAATTGTTATTGTGGTTCTTGTGAAACTTGTGATGGCAGTCACAAGTTTCTTCTAAAAGTTTCATTGCTGTACCGTGTCTGCATAAATAACTCATTTTTAGAATACACAGTATATTTTCACAATCCAACCAATATTTCCTTCTGTAAAATATGTCTCTCAGAAATGAGCCTGCAATGCGATTCCAAAGATGGAATATAATATGGGAGAAATGTTTGTGTATCACTTTCTGTTATATGGGATTACAGTGAGTACACATTCCTCTGAAGCTCCAGTTCAAATGGCTTTCTAAACACCCTAAAGGGCCCTCAGCAGCAATGTTATAAATCATCATTTGTAGTGGAGTTCAAGTGTGTGTCAGTGCAAAGGGCCCTAGAAAAAGAGGAAAAAAATTAGGGACAGTGCAATTCAGCACTGTTTTATAAAATCCATAAAGCATTTAGAGTTAAAATGTATCCTCTTCCAGGAGTTTGATTGACATGCATTCTGATCATTCATAACAATGATATTATGTCAGAAAAAAAACAAACAAAAAATTCAGTAAAGAAGATTAATGTCAGTGGACGAAAGGATAAAAAAAGGAAGGTGGCATGTGTCACTCATTTAGATTTGTTCTTAGGGGCTGATCCGTGAGTTCTTTACCTGCTTTATTGTTTGGTTCTTGAGCAACTGTATTTGTATGGAGTTTTTCAGCAGTCTCTCTCTGTTTCTCTCTTTCTGCCTCAACACGGTCATACTCCTGTGTACAGACACAAGACGCAGACTTGCAAGTTGCAATCAAGACCCTTCTAAAAAGCCAAAGTAGGCCTGAGATGGGTGACCCAGAGAGAACGGAACTGGTGGAGCAGGGGGACCCTTCAGGGGAGGGCCTTCAGGGTTTACCCAAAGAGTAGTGTTTTAACATCTACCCTTGTCATGCAAAGATCACTGTACAGATGTCTCTGGGTGCACCGGCACCCCTTTGCATCCTTTGGTCCTCAAAAGATGCGTTGCTTCCTTCCCCCAATTGAGGCGACAGGGAACAGTAATAAACTTGGCACTGCCCATGGTCCACCATGGTCTGCCCATGGTCACACACCGATTATTCTGTTGGTGCCTTTGGCACAGTTTTGGACAAGTGGCTTCTTGGTTGGAGGTGACAGTGCATTGAGGGAGAGAGGCATATGCATTCTTAACTACCTCCATGACTTGCTCATTTTGTCCCACTCTTGAGAACAGCTATGTGTGTACAGGGATCTGGTTCTCAGACATTTAGACTGATTGGGGTTTCGGGTCAACTGGGAAAATAGCAAGCTCTCTCCAGTGCAAAGCATGTCTTTTGTGGACATGGACTTGGTGACCATGGTGGAATGCCTTCTGAAACAGTGTGTCTAATCAATGCTAAGTGGCCCAATCACTTCAAAGGCAAAATGTCAGTCCCACTAAAATATTTTCACAGGCTCTTGGGGCAAATGGAGCATCCTCTATGGTAGTGGTGCCTCTCATGTTGATGCATATGAGCACCGCTTCAGTATTGGTAACAAAATGAGTCCTAAGGTGGGCATGGCACTGCAGTGACTATCACTTTAGTTTAAGTTCTTTCAGCCTGTGGCTGGATCAAGATTTCTAGGGTTTCAAAGCAGAAGGTCTTGAGACACATGATTGTAATAACACATATGTCCAAAATGGGCTGGGGCGCTGTATGCAGTGGGCACATCCTGGACAGGATCCTGGACAGGGTCTCACCTGTGTTAGCACATCAAATACCTGAAGCTGTTGGCAGTTCTGCTTGCCCTGCAGTGATCCAGGACAAGCATGTGTTAGTGAGAACAGACAACAAAGAGACAATGGCGTATATAAATCACCAGTACAATACTCACTCTCGTCACAAGCTCACCCATCACTGCCTTTAATGGGGTTAGTAGAGGCTAAAGTTTCTGCAAGATACACATATCCTGAGCAACCTCAATCGTGCAGCGGATGCACTCTCATGATAGGTTATGCTCAGTGGAGAGTGACAACTCACCCATGGTCCAGCCCATTCTGAGTGGTGCAGATTAATCTCTTTGCCTTTTGGGAATCGCCCTAGCACACAACTAGCCTCAGGGCCTATGCAAATATGTTCCCCAAATAAGCCTAATAGCAGAGACACTGTGCAAAGTCAGGCAGGAGGGGGAACGTGTGGATGGTGACCCCTTTTTGACCCAATCAGATTTGGTTCCCAGAGCGTATGCTTCTCTTAATAACCCCTCCCTGGGAGATTCCCCTGAGAAAGGACCTTCTTTCCTTCAGGGCATGATATGGCATCCAAGGCCAGATCTGTGGGACCTCTATGTCTGGCCCTTGGATGGGACATATAAGAGCAAGGTGACTTGCCGGTGGTGTTTAACAAGACCCACTGACAGGTCCCAACAGATCTGTGCTCACTTTCCTACAGGAGAGGTTGGAGACAGTTGTCTCCACAAAGGTCCAGCAAACATTTGCAGAGCTGCGGGCTGGGCCACATCCAATACTTTGGCAAGGCTTTATAACTTCTATAACATTGTCTCTTCCACTGTGCTGTCTACCTGACAAGCACCTTGAAGAACTGATAGGGTGTCTTGCCTGCTGCAGCACCTTTCCCCCTAGTGGTGATAATGAGTGCTCTTAATTCCTGCGAGTTCCCCTATGGTGAATCCTGGACATTTTGATTTCTATTCAGCCTGGAGCCCAGTGGAGCCCATTATCAAGCTATAACTCAGCCTTGGCATTTGAGGTTATGGGAGGTTATAAACTGATGCTAACTTGTTTTATATATGCTCTGCTTGCCTGCTACTGCACGACTTGAGTCCATAATACACTTCAGCAGTTGTGGCATTTAGTCTTGTTCCCTCCATCAGGGAAAGGAAGTTACAGATGTAACCAAGACTTTTTACCTGTTCCCTAAATCTGGCAGAAACCTGTGGTGCTAACAAACATTATATCATTGCAGCTCACAATAGTTAACTAAAGCCAGCTGAAATGACTTACTTTTGAATGTGATAATAAATACATACTGTTTTTTTATTGATTAAAATAGTGAGTAGAGAGCTATTTAGGAATAGTGGTGCTCAATGTTATTCTCAGTCATCTGGGCCCAGTTGTGAACAGACAGAATCAAATCTTAAAAATTGGTTGTTCAACAGAAAAAAAGGATTCTGAATTTGGATTAGATCACAAAATCAGGTCTAGGTTTTGATCTGGATCAAATTGTCAGTTTGTGTTGTTCATAACTTTTTAGTAAGTTTTAGACATAAACAAAAGTTTGATTCCAGCAAAAGGTTGAATTTCAGAAACAAAATTTCTTGAAACACAATTTCTATTATATAATAATCTATATACACTAAGTTATGTTTATTTTGCTCTTGATTACTTTAACCATTATAAAGTATTCAAAGTAAAAATACTTTGAATACTTTGAGTTATCAATTAAATACTATTGAGTTATCAATTAAACATTCAAGTCAGCTAAGAAAGAGAAAAGTCCCTATAAACAATCCCCAAACAGCTATTAATAGCAAACAAAAATAATTTTTACTGTCATTTGTCACTGTGTATTATTTACAATCATACAGTCATCAAAGGTCAAATTCAAAAGTATTTTTAACAAACACACCCCACATTGACTGTAACACCTTAACACCTGTTGTTTTATACATACTGTAGCTAGTAGCGCACATTGTGATATGTGATTCCATTTAGACTACTAGTAATCTGGCTTTGGTAATATGATAAAGTGTGTATCAGAGTCATTTATTCCAAATTATTCTTTGGAAAACCTGCACAAAAGTAAAATGGATTACCTGATCCTGGATAGCAAAACATAGGATTTCCAAATCCAGATCATTTTCATCTAGATAAAATGTTTTTTAACAGCTGGCCGCTGGTGATGCAGTAATTCAGTTTTACTCTGACCAGTAGAGGCTATAGCCCTAATCTGTATTTTATTTTAAGTCACTGTCATATCCTGAATGTATCCTTCAAATGCATATTGCAGACTTTTGTCTTCTGTCTCTAACACATCATTTTTCCAGAAATGATTCATTATTTCCTCAGGGAGTTCACAAATGAACAGTTGGACCTCTATGGCGGGTAATGTGCGCTTGTGGGACGTAGCATCAGTAACTAAGAGGGTGAGTCTTTTTTAATAAATTTTTTTTAATAATTAAAAAAAAAAAATTAAATCAAATTTAATAATTGTAATGAAATGTGCTGACATGCCAGTCCAAAAAAAACCTCTGGTCACTATTTACGCTCATGTTGTTTTAAACCTGTAAGATTTTCTGACTTCTGTAGAACACATCACAAAATTTTGAACAAGAAAATCTTCATTGATTCAAGTTCATTGATTTTTACAGAAAGTCAGTGACAATATATAGACTGTCACCTTTAAAGTAAATAATTACTTGAATTATAGCCAGTCCCTCACATCATATCTTCAGAAGACTTGCCTACATACAACACACAAAGGGTATGAAGTATTTTCATAATTCTTTAAAATAACACATTCAGATTTTTCTGAATTTATTTCCATGTTAAAACTTACACATGCTGATTTGCTGGTGCATGACCGTGTCCTTCTGCCCACCTCCAGTACTCATCTCTGATAAAGAACTAAAGAGAAAAGATTCATTATCAACATGCCATTAGCAACGAGATCATTTAAACAAACTCTGCTGTACTGATGAAGCTGTCAAAAGCTTCACAGAAGATTTTACAGCATAAAATAGTGAGACTGCTGTCAGTGCTCATTAATGGACACACAGTTACTGACACACAGTGCTTAAATGTGCAATGAGTCGTGATGTATTCTTAATGAAAGCCAATAGCTCTAATGAAGTACTCAGGGTTTACATGAAACAGGTTGTTAGATTTAATCTAGCTAAAACTAGCAGCCAGTCACCCTAATAATAGTTCCTTCCAGTGCAGTGTTTATCTAATAATTCATGGAAACGAGAAGCAAACCAAGCAGAAGCCACAAGTATTGATATTAATATTTGTGATATGAGGACATGCATGATGGTGCAGCATAATGCATGACAGTAAACATCATAATTGTAACATATAATGTGATGTCAGTGTTTGTTTGGATACTGGTAAAGTGCATTTAGTGATGCTAGCAAAGGCAAGAGCTAACACAGAACACATTGTAACCAAATACCTGGCAAACAATATTCCAGCATTTTAACTGCCATTTTGTTCAGTTAAGCACCACTTATAAAAATCTAGCTTTGCTTTTGAGTGAAGACGAGTGAATAATCTGATAATTATGTGAATTATAATTTAAAAAAAAAAAACTTTTAACCCTTTCTCCTCTCTCCCAACAGGCACCACATTTAGCATTGAAATGTTGTACTTCTGGTAAAATTGTATCTATGTATGTCTGATGTTTATTGTCGTTTTTGATTTTTCGCTTCTGTGTTCTCCTCACATTGTAAGTCGTTTTGGATTAAAGCGTCTGCTAAATGTAAATGTGATCTGAAGTGAGTGTTTTTTTTTATCTACTTTCTTGTTGTTTTCTGGAATTCTCTCTCAAAAACTTCATCATCCTTAAATAAGATTTTTCATTAGCTAAATGGCTATACATGGGCCACAGTAAGTATTTTATTTGATCATTTATTGTTTTAACATTAATGATGTTTTGTACCATTAATAACAAAAGACATTATTTTGCTACTTTTTGTGAATGTTTACTGACTTTGCAATATTACCGTATGACTGAGCCAGACTTTACAGTACTTTCAGACTACAAATGACTGATATACAGGGAATAAGGAAGAAAAACACTCTTTTGTATCTAATCAAATCACCTATTTTTTCTGTGTTCATTAAGCTTTTTGTTGTTTTCACGTTTGGTTCCTTATGCCCTTGAAAACAATGAAATTTAACCACAATTGCTATTCTGAACAAACTTCAGACACCTTTGCATTGAATGAGTGTTTTAAACAATGACCCTCTCTTCTAACACTAATTACTCAATTTTCTACATAGCTAAAACATCAATTAATTATCAGCTAATTAAATTTTATGCTAATAACAATGACTGTCAGGCGTGCCCGGAAACATTAGTTGGAAAATTAGGAGTTTGTACATCATCAGACGTATCAATGTCAGAGTAATTGGTTGCACAAAAAGATGTAAGAGACTTAAAAGATCCCAAAGGAAGTTGATAGAATCACTTCGGCACATTATAACAGCGGAAAATTATCACTTTAATTAATAAGCAGCAGCGCTGACCGCTTATTACCAAGGAGAAAAACAAGAATGCATGAATGCTAATGGATGAATATAATTGCTGCTTTCATAAGAAGCTTCTATCTGATGGACAGCAGTGATGGGGAGAGAATGGAACATACATGAACCCCATCAACAGGTGACAAGCAGTGGATCCTGTGACAAGAATTCATTTCTGCCTCCAAAACATATTCATGTTTTCCTGCTTTGTAGTTCATATTAATCCCATTTCAACTGTGAGCATTAGACATATTTCTCATATAATAACAGAAATCAAGCTATAATGAATGCTGCCAAAAGTGTATTAAAATGTACTTTTGAACAATGTTCTTCACTTGAAGAGTACTGTGTTCAGGGTGTTCTTCACTTTCCTGAACACCCTAGAAACCCCTCTAGCATACTAAAAGCCACTCATAACATCCGGCAATGCCCTGCCCACCAAGCAAACTGAAGAGTAAACAAATATGTAAACTCTATTTCTAATTAAACATCTTTTAAAATGCAAAAACGTCTTAAGGAGTGACAAACCTTTATAGTTACATTTGGAGTTTTATATAGTAGCAGACAATGACATTCAGAATAACAGGACAAAGAGAAATTGACTGGGATCATTCACTGTGACTGATTTCACAGTGATTTCATGGTGATTTGTTCCTCTAAATAAAAAACAGTGATTTGCTCAGAATGTTCCTGTATTCTCAAGAATCAGTGTCCTGCAGGGCCTCAGAAACCCTCATGAGACAGTGTCTCAGTTCTCCACTAGTATAACACTCATTGATGTACCCTGCAGATAAACACCAGACTGTGAAGGTGCCTCATAACAGAGCCAGTGTCACTACAGTCAGCTGAGTGAAGAAGATGAGAAGACCAGGATTCTGAGGAACAGGACCAGCACTGGGCACTCAGGTCTCATAGACGTATAGACTGCTAATACCCATTTATGTCCATGTTACACACAAATTTGTGCAATATAGCAGAAAACAAACACTATATAAATATATTACTTCATAATATTGCATATCATATACAGTTTAAATTTTAAATTAATACTGTTCTGAAGTTTACATTTCTTTGCAAATACAAGCCTATTAAATGACAGGGAGAGCAGGGATAATTGAACCATATAGTCATGTGACACTTTTTAACTGCATCAGTAAATAAATAAAAGAGTAGATTGAAGTCTAGCTCTCATGCACACTGTAATATGAAGAGTTACAGTAAATGTATGCTGGGTTGTTCTGTGTATCCAGCATGCAGGAAGTACACTCACACATTTCCACTGGCCCAGAGAAAGCTGTCACATTCATTCAGACAGAACCCTGTTGGAACAGTATACAGTACTGCTGTCCCCTTATAATGGTGTACAAGCATAGAAAGGAAAAGTTACAGGAGAAAAATGCCCTTAACTTGACATTGCATCCTTAACAATAAATTGCTTTTAATAAAAAAAACTAACTGGTAAAGACAATGTGGCTATAATTAATTGTCTTCTAAATTGGCCTGCCAAAAAAAACACACCACTGCTTTTTAAGACAAGATTGTAAGTATAAGTGTACTGCATAGTGTATAGTTTTACATTACTAGCAGAAGTACATACTGTTTTTACATAGTGTTACTGTCCAAGAAAAAGACCCAAGAATTTGTTAAGCAGCTACATAGCATGTCATTAAATGTCATTTAAATACCATTTCAAGCTTTGATATATTGAAAAGAATATTCATCAAAAGAATTAGCTAATACAAAAACATACCTAAATAGAAACAGCAAACATTATCAAATAACTTCAGAATATGTTTGTTCTTCAGAAGTCTGAATATCAGCTAACATTCAGAATATCAGCTAACACCCTGAATATCGGCTAACACTCTGAATATCGGCTAACACTCTGAATATCGGCTAACATTCAGAATATCGGCTAACACTTTGAATATCGGCTAACACTCAGAATATCGGCTAACACTCAGAATATCGGCTAACACGCAGAATATCGGCTAACATGCTGAATATCGGCTAACACTCAGAATATCGGCTAACACGCTGAATATCGGCTAACACTCAAAATATCGGCTAACACTCAGAATATCGGCTAACACGCAGAATATCGGCTAACACGCTGAATATCGGCTAACACGCTGAATATCGGCTAACACGCAGAATATCAGCTAACACTCTGAATATCAGCTAAAACTCAGAATATCAGCTAACACTCTGAACACTCTGAATCTGTTTCATCTTTAAGGGAAAGCTGAGGTAATTGTTTCGTGTCTTGTTTCCCTTCTGAAGTAAATCAAATGATTTCAGCATTTACTGGGGAAACCACAGACACTGACTGTAAATCACAACTGACTGTTCTCAGAATCAGAGCTCAGATAAAGGCCTCAAGTGATAAATATTTATCATTTATTCCTTCTCTGTGTATTCATTTGATAAACACAACTTACACCAGTAAGACCTACGAAATCTTTTTATACTTAAACATCCCCATACTTTTCTCTATGTTAATCTAGATGCTTAACAAAAGTTTTATTCCTTTTGTCAAATGCATCACCAATTACATGTATGGATTAATCTTTTAATAAACAGTGATGCTGTGGAAGATAATGTCATTTTATGCCATATTTACCTTACTAGTTTTTTAAAAGCTTCATTCTAATGGTTTCTGAGGGTGGAAAAGATGTTTTGTTATTGAGCTTTTTTCTCACCTACCAGAAGTGTTCTGTTTAACTCCTCATGCAGAGCTACAGTTCAGAGGAGTCCTTTCTGCTTTCTACCAGAGACCTTTCAGATAATGACGCCCCTCAGGTTAGTGACTCATTCTCACGTTCAGACATGCTGCATAACAGCCCTCAGTCGCACCAGTGGCAGCTTTTGTCGTGATATCAGTACGATCTTTTGTATCATTTTGTGAAATCACTGTACCATTTTTAAATTGGTAAGTTTTTGACTGTTTCACTGAATAAAAACAGTGACACCAATTAGCATACAGGCCTCTTTAAATTCCAGAGTCGCCCCTATCAACACATGACTGTCAGGGGACAGTTCAGCTCATCTCTCCCTGAATGTCAAATACAGTACTGTGATTGTTACTGTAATAACAACTGTATCCTTCTCTGATGAAGATATATTACCAAACAAGTGTGTTTGAAGTGAAATACCAGCTGCAACTATTTTACATAATGTCTATTTTAAGGTAGCATTTGTTTATAATTGTATCGTTCACATGGTCTTTTAACAAGCACTTCTTATAGACAATATTTAAAATTGGCCAAAGGGGAAGTTTGACAGTTTAAATATGCTCAAATGATTTTACTAGTAGTTTGTGGTTTTAGCCGCTAAAGTAGTTTTCCTAGCACTGTTTAAGCAATTCCCAAATAGCTATTTAGTTAATATTATCCAACAGACTGTACAGCATACACTCTTATAAAAAAAGGTTCCTATAAGGTTCTTTGTCGGGCTGTATGGTTCCATTAAGAACCCATAATATCAACGGAACCTTTTTGTTGCACAGGTTTTTTGCAGTGGAAAATAGTCCTACAGACTAGGACCTTTTTTTCAGGAACCTTTGAATGAAAAGTTCTTTGAGGAAGCAAAAAAGGGTTCTTCTGTGGCACTGCTGCAAAGAGTTCCTTTTAGCACCTTTCAAGAGTGCAGCCAGCAAAAAAAATGTTTTTAGAGCAAGTGTTAATATTTTAGATCACAAAGGCTTAATAGTCTTAAGAAATAGCATGCCCTTATGAATCCTGTACACTAGACCAGAAATGTGCAATTACGAAGCTTAATTTTATATTAATTGTAATAAATTATAAATAACTGCCTAAAGAGAGAATACAGCCATGCTCTGAAGCTCTGGATTCAACTGAAAATAGTTCCTGAAACCAAAGGTGAACATCTGTTCAGAGCACAGAGATAGATGCTAATTACTTCAATCAGCATTCAAGGGGATAAAAGATGAATAATTATTGATTCACCAGATGAGGGGAGCAAAATTAAACCACAACATTACTAAAATAACTAAAATCTGTGCACGGGCAAGTGTAAGACATTGTGATCATAGAACAGGTTTAAGGCGGTCAAAAAGCCACACACCCCACAAACAGTGCCCAGCTGCATCTGCAAGTGACAGGCAGGAACTCCCTTCCAGTCAGAAAATAACTGATGTCATTAACGTTTCCTTTGAAACCCTACAGGCGAAGACAGCTGAGGCACTGTGTCACGTAATTTATAATGGGATCACAGGAGTCCAGTGCAGGAGCAGAGAATTAAATCACATGCTACTATAATGAAGCTCTTGCTGGGAGAATTTCAGATTTCTAGTTTAACAAGCTTCATCATTATAGAGCATGTTCACAAGACACAGAAAACAGGGTTCGACTACAGACTAATCCAACCCACCACTGTTTAAGCCTGTTTCTACATCACCTGACCACAACATTCACATCTATTAACAAGGATTAAGATTATGTAGAGAATTTCCAATTAACCATTTAGAATGTCCTTATAATTTGCCATTTTGTCTGCCTAACAGCTCAGACAGGAATGCAATATCCTAAACACTGATTCACTATAGGTTATTTTCAGTCTGGAAGTGCAACAAGAATTGATTTTATCTCCACTGGGGAGTCTACGTGTGACATGTCGATAACCACAGCTAATGCGTCACTCTCGCACCCCTGCTGCTGGCCAAACACAATCGACTGAACCCAAGAGTGCTGATGAGTTTAAACGTCGTAAGCTAGCGATTTTTTCATTGAGGTTCACATTTCCACAACAAACAATTACAAGTATATGCCTTACAGAGAACATCAATTTACAGCAGGAAATCACAATCCTGTGAAGCAGTGAAGCAGACAGATAGATGTGCAACATCACATGATGTGCCTGAAAACAACATACAAGTCTTCTCAGCAGCCTATGACATCCCACAAACCTGTGTGTTTTGTTCTGATAGTCCCTTATTTCAGTTTATTTAATGGGGGTGGGGGCAGCACACTACATATTCCCCCCATGTCAAGACACCAACGTTATAAGGGTACAGCAAGTAATTTTAGTATTGATTTCAAAACATGCACTGCATGCGGTGACTGTGTGAAGTCTATGACTCATGCACATCTTATCTGGTGATGCTTTCCCAAATTCATTTTAAACAGCATTTACATACTGTAACGATACGCAGACACAGGGGTGAGGCGTAATGACGGGTTTATTGGCAATCATAGGCAAGTAGACATGGAATGTAGGAACAGGTGAGTGATGGGAACTTTGGTTCATGGTGTGTCGGGAACTTGGAAATGACGGCGCTTTTCCTAGTATGGCGTGGGAGAATGGAGAGCGGAGAAACCAGGAGAACACACGGACACACACCTCAGCCAAACAGGAATATAAGGTAGGGACCACAGGTAGGGACCACTGGTAGGGACCACTGGTAGGGACCACTGGTAGGGACCACTGGTAGGGACCACTGGTAGGGATTGGCATACGATACCGGTAGGAGTCCGCTACGTATTGACGAGACCGGACGGCGAGTGAAGCTGAGGTGTGTGTTTATGTAAGACAGTGCTTGATGAGGAACAGCTGCGGGTGATCAGAATGATGACGTCAGCAGGTGATGGCGATCCGAACGTGACGGAGTGGGCGTGGCAGGTGATGGCGATCCGAACGTGACGGAGTGGGCGTGGCAGGTGAGATCGTGACACATACATTCACAAGACATTTAAAAATGTCTTTGTCCAAAGCAACTCACACACGTCTGTCACAGTATCAGATTTTCTCTACATGGTTATAATGGCCCAAAAAAAAATCACAATAATGATATTTTTTTAGTATCTATTGAGATAGATACTAAAATAAGTATTAAAATAAGTATATTGTGATATAGAGAGTTTGTAACCATTGTGGCTCAAAAGGCAAAATGTTAAACGAGTCCAATACCAGCACATACAGTATCAACCAGATACTGCTGCTGAATTATTACTGTTTTATCATATGTGCAGTTTTAACAGTATTCATACTAATGGTTATTAGTAATAATAATGGTTATTAATATCAATGTTATATTGTCAATACTGATATTGTGACACTAATAAACTAGTAAACACAACACATTACACTGTATCACAAGATTCATAGTTGCTACAAAGGGTCAATGTAGGATTGCAAATAAACACAAATTTAAAAAAAACAAATATCACGTACATGCCCCCTGCTTTATAGTGTGACAACACCTACACATACATACATACTGTTCAAGCAGCAGTTAGACATCTACACAGGGGGACCCAGTTTTCTTATATTTCTTCTATTCAAAAAGCTGCAAACATTTCATAGACATTCTGAATGCAGCAGAAATTGCAGCATTTAGTGTGTGAAGGCCGGCAGAACATTCACCTCATAGACATGTTCATGAAAGCAGCTTGTGGAAGTATGAGACAGTCTGAACTGGGGCTGTAAAGCAACACTCATGGACAGTGTCCTTGTGATAGGTTCAATATAAGTTAACCTCTAGCAACAGCATAGAAAACTGACCATAACTGTGAAAAAAACTTACACTAACGCCCTCACAACAGACATATATGGTGCAAGAAACTGGAAAAAAATGCAATATTTTATTTAAATATGTTTTTACAGATTAAGGGTTTCAGTTATTATTATTACTTATTATTATTGCGGTGATGGACAGCATGCCAGAGATGTTGTAGATTTATATTCAACCCAGAACATTACTGAGCACTGCTTAATTGTTATTAAGGGGCTTAATTTATGCCAAGACAATAAAGCCCACAGCACACACCACCAGCCGCCAGAACAGTTGATACACGGCAGGATAGATGCATGGATCATTTATGCCCCATTCTGTTCCTGCCATCTGTAAGTCACAACAGAAGCCTGCCGGCCCACCCACACGGCCGCATACACTTTGGTTTGCAATAACTGAATGATTTCTTTAAACTTTAAAATGTAGTCAGTTTTATGTTGATAGCAGAGAGACCACTAGAGAGTGTAGTAGTCACTAGAGAAACTGTAGTGAAGCTTCTTCTCCCTGAAAGAAAGTGAATATATAATTGGTTATATAAAATGGTTATATATAAATTGGTATATAGTTTTAAAAAATATTTTAATTGAATCTGATTCTACATACATTTATATTTCAATGATGTGCAGCTCTAGCAATTTATTGTGTATCATAGTCTAGTCTTTAAGGTCCTGGGACCTGCAGTCTAGCATATTGACCATGTGACCTTTTTAAGAACCAGTAATCTTGAGAGCCACAGGTAAACAACTGACACATAATTTAATTCAGTATTTAATACCCCCAAAATGGGTTTCCATTCCTTTGACAGATAAACAGTGCCAACCAGTAAAATCTAATAAATAAATATCTTGAAATATATTTCAAGACTAAGACAACATTTGGAGAGAAATACACTCAGTAGATGTCAGCATCACTTAGTAAAAGAACAACAATAGCGAAAATGAAAAAAAAAAAATTCCTCCCATTCCAGAAGTCAGACAAAAAACTAAACCTCTTTTTACATGGATTAATGTTGAGGCTCCATACGTCCTCTGCACTCCCTCCCTCACACATCAAACAACAAACCAATCAACAGCTCACAGCTGGACACAGTATTCCCCACAAACACACATAGCTTTGATTGAAAAAAATACAGAAAGATTTTCTGGAGGTGTGTGTTTTTCAGAACGAGTATCAAAGAGTTAATTCAAGCCTAAAGGGAAAGTGCAGTCTGCAAATAAAGGCAAAACCCAGAGTGACTGTAAAAAACTACTCGGCTGTTAGTTTGATCTGAAAAGAAATGGTACTGAGAAGACAGTCACAGAAATGCGGTATTTATCATGTCTTTTGTATACACATTGCTCATTCATCACATGCTCAAAAACACTGTTTTCTTCCTTCAGACTCACACCATAGAAAAGATGTGACTGTATGAAAAAGATGTGATGGTTTGTGAGACAGAAGGTTTTAGCAGGCTTGTAGAAACCAGTGAATGAGCAAGACACAGCTAATCCATATCTGCTGCATTCACTCAGCACTCAATGGGCGATTTGCCTGAAGAAAAAGACAAAGAATGAGACATGGACAAATGTTTTATAAAAGCAAAACACTGCGTGTGCTGGAGCATCTCCCAAAATATTCCTCAGTTGCCGTAGTGTCAGCACAATCCTAACAGACCCGATCACACGTGAAGAAAATGTGCTACAGTATAACAACAAGCTTGTGATGTATTTTCACACTGAAAGCATTTCTGCATGTGAAGCCAGTTCACCATACAAGACAGTCTGCTGTTTTGAGTCGTGTTGGTGTGTACGCTACCCAATGGACCACAGTGCATCAACTCTAAATCCTTATAAGGTCATATATCCCCCAACTCCTGGAAAACTCACATTAACTCACATTCCCAACAACAGGTGAGTTTATTTTCCAAGGAAGTGCATGCAGTCCTCTTTGCATTGCTTTGTACAGAGACATTGCTTAAGGAGATTAACTGGGTACAATTCATTTTTACTATTTCTTTTCAAACCTGCCTGCCGACGCACAGCTCTTCTGTGCCCTTTCACGCTTGACATTTCATTGGCTGTTAGTCAAAATATAGGAAGCCGTTGATTTTTAAGTATCTAACTGTTCCTAAAATAACATTGAGTGGGTGGGCAAAATAACTTTATGTATTTTTGTGAAGTATCGTGTAACAAAAATACATGCAATTTTAAAATCAAAATGTACTAAAATGACAGAGAAACTTATGCTTAGTTGAGCTGGAGTTTTTTTATGAAGACACAGCAGAAACTATGACAGAGAAACTGACAGATGTCCATCAAAAATAATGTAAATGTGCCTCAAGACATGACTGATTAATTTGCACAGAGAAGAATTTTCAATTTGCTTGGTCATTTTAAAATGTCTGAACCAAGTCCTGTCGTCATGAAAATGATTGATTACAATTACCTCCAGAACTGTCTGACACCAATTACAGGCAAACAAATAATGTATTATATTTCATTTAAAAAACACCGACACACACACACTTTAGCTTTCTCATGACCACCACACGTGCCTGTTGTGCCAGTTTCCCAGAGGAAATTTCTTTCTTTAAAACATACAGGCTGAAAACACTGCTTGTTTTTTATTTTTGCATAAATTAAATTTGCTGCTTAGACTGAAACATATAAAGGCTAATGCTAAATAAAGGCTAATGCTAAATATTTCCTTTAATCATAAATTATAATATGGGTATTACAAATTTCATGACAACCATGTAGCTTAATTCACACCAAACAGCAAAACTCAATTTCAAACGAATTCCTGCATCAGCTGTGATGGACTGTCAGGTCTGAACAATCTCTCAGTGCTTGATGTGGGACAACAGTAAGAGACGCAGAGGACCAGCCATTCACACTGCAATGTGCAAAACACTTGCTGTGGATGACAACCTGTTTCACAGTGATGTAAGAGTACAGCTGTATTTTGTTTGAATATGAAAAATTATAAATGTATTCATTTGATTTTTGTAAATACAAATATTCTCTGAAAATAATTGCTCACAAGAATTAAATATTTATGCCTGTCAGCAATCCAGCAGCGTGGGGTGTACATCAGTCTCCATTCTCAAAACGTTCATTGTGCCACAACAAGGGCAAATCAGATTAATATTCATTTCCCCTCACACTCTGAGATGGTTTTAAACTCTGAGAGGTGATAAATCACTTTACAGGGGCAATTGAATCCACTGACACTGTCCTGTATTTTGCGTATGTTTGGAGGCAGGCCTCAAATAGCATAACATTACAAACTCCCTAAATAAACATGATGCAATCCTCAATAGACTGCATTAGAAAATGATATTAAATAAAATTAGCCATGATATTTTTGGCAAGCTATGGAGCGCGTGTTCTTATACATGCAAATCTTTAGCAAATTAGAGCCTCAGGGTAAAACTGTCATCTGCAGCATCAGAAAACATAAGCAGAGGTTTTGCATCAGATGTTTTGCTGTTTAGATGCTGCTTGTCTGAAAAAGCTACACATGGTGAAGTTTTAGTCTCTAATAATACAGTATATTCTTCCCATATGTGCATCTGTAGATGCACTCGTGAAAGTCATTTACAATGTCTGACGGATGACAGCAGTTCACACAGTTTGTTATTTTTAGACCAAAAAGGGTTGAACATCTAATTGATCTATTTTTGGTGTGATTAATGATCAGTAGAAATGTTCATTCATCTGTACTAATAAATGACTCTAATAAATGACTGCAATGTGTACAGTGATGGCATCAGATGGTAATTCCACAGTACGTTAATGTACTACATTCTACAGGAACACATAAAAACACTTCAAACTTTTTTCAAAATTTAGTTTTTCTTTAAAAGCCAATCCATATTCTGTCCTTCAGTAGGAGGAATCATTCAAATTTAATCTTAAAGTGACACTTTTAACAAAAAGAGCCTTTAGACGTTATGCTCTATGAATACTTACACAGCCTCTCATCAACATTTTTAGTACAATCCTTAAAGAAAAGCCTTTGAGACACTGATCTTATGAGTTTTTTTCATCCAGCATCTGTTTGTCATGGCATTAGCACTCAAATGACGCACAACAACATATTCTAAGACATTTAAACAGAAAGAACACGTCACCACATACTTGGAGTGCCTCCCACTCCGACTTGCTCAAGGTGCCCATGGAGAAAGACAGCATTCCATTACATCCTAATTAATAAAAAAGAAAAACATCACACTGTAAAAAATGTTCGTAAAGTTAACAGTAAAAACCCGTATAAATGCTACAGGATAAAACCGTATTTCACAAAACGTGTAGAAAAAGTAGAATTTACAGTGAAAAACTGTAATTAGTTTTACAGAATAAGACCTTAAATTTAACAGTTAAAAACATATAAAAATATGGTTTATTGCAGTAAAATTAACAATTTTCTGTATTACTTACCATTAAAAGGAAAACATTATTTTGTATTTGGCAATTCCAGTGTTATGCATTATGCATATGCATTTTGGATGTAACATAAAATCTCAGAAAATGTATTTGTTACCAATATATTGAACCATTTGTTTATATTTTACTAAACCCTTGTTGATAGAGTTTTTAAATCAGAATAATATTAGTGTAGACTTTTAATAAACATGCATTACATATGTGACAAAAAAATTTCTAGGATTTCTTTGAATTACACACAAGAAGCATTTTCATTTTTCATTTTAAGGTTGTTTCACGGAATTGCCCTCTTAATATGTCTTATAATGAATACAAAAACATATTTGAGCCCCATGTGCAGTGTGCACTTAAATACCACAATGCAGGACATAAACAATTTTAACATATGTGTGATAAAATCATCTTTTTTCTGTGTAACGTTGTAATATAAGGACTTATAAAATTATATAAATATAAAATTTAAATTTATGCCTAAAATGCTTCAACATGCACACTGACATTTGTATATTTGATTTTGAGAATTAAAATATTGTTTTGCTCTAATTAACAGTGATTTTAAATTTCTTTTAGGGTGTGAAACTAAATTTTTAAATTTCAATGCTCTGTTTTATCTTTGCCCTCAGGAATTTGTTTTAAGAAAATCAATTCAACAAGTATTTAAAAGAGAGTTAAGCGTCATATAATCATGAGTGCACAGGTGGAGCTAAACTACAAATGAGTGGAATTAAATGTGCAGTAGATTGTGTTTGTTCATGTAGTTAAAATGCTTAGCTGTCATTTCTGTGGAATATCAGTGCAAACCCTTAGGGAACATGTTTTACATGTCAGACTTCACCGTAATGAACTACGATGTGTGTTCAAGTGTGGCGCTACAGATTGCCACGAAACGTTTCATTTGTACAGGGTATTAAAGCAAATTTTTACCATAAACATAACATAGATTCACGTGTTGCTACTAAAAATGCCCTTGCGGTTTTTAAGTGTAAAATTTCTATGTACCACCGTCAGTGTCTCGATATCAAATCGCTAACAGCTCACTTAAAGGAACATATCGCAGAAGGGCGTTTTGTGACATGTCCGGTGACAACGTGTGACATACGTACTGTAAAGTGAAATAAGACATTTACATCCCACATGTACAGGAAACACAGACTGTGTTCCATGGACAGTATAAGTGATTTTTATAAGGAGACAGTTTCTCAGTCTCTTGAAACTGAACCTTTAGTGTTACAGGCCCTACAGAGAGCTTTAGTGAGACTGATAAAGGTGGCTCAACTGGCAGAGCGTTGCGTTAGCAGCGCAAAGCTTATGGGTTCAGTCGCAAGTACTGATAAAAATGTATACCTTGAATTCAATGTAAGTCATCTGTCAAATGAATAAATGTAAGGTGTCCTCAAAAGATTGTTTTGGTTGCGATTGGGAGGACAGGTATTACAGCATCAATAGCGTTGCTGATTTTTGAAATGTTTAGTTCTAAAACTGTAGTTAGTCTCTGTGCCTCTAGAGGCCCCTGTGTTCCCCACTGCATTAATTCTCCTTGTGTGTCCTTGTTAACATTTTCACTTCACTTGTGCCTTGTTTCCTTTAGAGTATTTGGTTGCGTTAGTTCCCAACTTGGTTTTTGAATTGTGGCCGGTAGTTTCTGCTGGCTTCACGAAGACCTACCCAGCTTGCCAGAGTAAAGGTTTATTTCGAGTTACTTGTGTTTGTCCTCTAGTTTTATTTTCTCCCCTTGTGGAGTTGTTTGGTTTTTCCTTGTGCTTTATATTTGAATTTGAATATATTTGAATCTCTGTTGTCATAAATACCTTGGTCCGAGAAGAACTTCTGTTGTATTTTTGTTGTTTTTGCCAAGAATCTGTTTTTTTTTTTAAATAAATCTTTATTTATGTGAAGCATCGCCTGGAGTGTTTCGCTTGGGTCTAACATTTCTGCCTCTGTGGCTTTCTCAACCATCACACCAGAGACCTGAGTTTGAACCCGGTCATGACACTTTCCTGTCTGCTTTAAATAATTATAGAATTTAACCACAATTATTACAACATAAAC
>JAZGTK010000893.1:0-49373 GCA_036877625.1 Ambastaia sidthimunki
GTTTTGCATTATAGGGTGTGAAAATGTGCTATAGAAGCTTGAGAGTGGTTATTAGGGCTGAATCATACGAGTGACACTTCACAAGGATGAGTTATCTCCTGGGAAACTAAACAGATGCACTACTGGATTTTGTCAGTTTTGTCATCTAATGCACTAAAAGATAGACAGAAATGCCTCCTCTTTACTGATAAATGAATAAAATCTATAGTACATGGTGTATCTCCTTTGTGAGGTGTGTTCCTGTTTGTGCTTGGGTTGCTGACATTCAATTTCAAGCAGTTTCAGTAGTGTCTTCCGATGTGACATGCCATAATTCACTGAACATTTGTCTAATTCTTCTGACTATTACGCATGCAGTTGGCTTACATGGGCTCATGCTGCGATATTATGTAGAAAATTAGTACGCAAAGAAGGAACATCGTGTGGAACAACGCGTTCTTACTTTTTACTGCCTATAAAATGAAACCGCAGTGGCGTGCATTAGCCCGCTGTTTTGATCACGCATGACCGGTCCATACCCTTATCTGGCATTCACTACCGTGCAGGCAGTGCGCAGCTCCCGCTCACGACTATATGAACTAACAGCATCAGGAGGCGCGAGCGCTGAAAATTCCTCCGCTGCTCACAGACTGTGATGTGCTCGCGCTCGGGACAGGGGGACCGGCACGCGCCACGCCACTTCGGCTCATCTGCACGCAGGATATAGGAATATCAATCCACTTATTCCTCATTTTTTGGTGGCAAACTGGCAGAATCCCAGTATCTTTTGAAAACATTGGGGTAAGTGTGTGTTTTATAGACCTTTCCCATCTAAATGCGGTAGCACGAGACATTGTATCAACCTACGAGGTAATAAATCAGTTGCTTGTTTTTATATTTTAATGCTGTTTTCTTGTGTATTTAAATTAAATTACTTAATCTCTGAAAATACTTTTTGATCGCTTTCAGCCAGTAAGCAATAATTCAGCCTGCGCTTCTCCGGGTATTAAGACGTCAAAAAGTGGAACAGGCTACATATTTGCAATAGTTTTATTTACATACCTTTGGACTTCATAGCAACATTTTTATTTTGATTACAGTTAAAATATTTTGAGCTCCAAGCCGTTTGTTCAGCAAAAACTGTTTGCTCGTTTCTACGGAGAAATATGTTGTTGGCATTGTAGAATTAATGGTCATGTCTTTATATGATTATGCACAGCAAGTAGCTGTAAATAAGGTGCAGTTGTGGATAAAATAGCCTTTTTATCCCAGGTGACTCGTGACGTCGCGCACGCTCATCAGTTGCGCATCTGTTTGCGCGTTGGCTGTGGGGAAACTCTGTCCTTTTATCTTACCTCGTATCCTCTCGCATACTGACCCACAGTTTATTCCAAGAAAAACATAAAGAATGACAGCTATTAAGACTGAAATACTTATATGACTGTTATTTGGGGTCAGTTTTCACACGGTTATGGAGGATTTTTAGATGCGAGAGGCGTGTCAATCAGACGTTACTCCATCCTTTGACCCAACCTGTCAACCGGGTCATTTTAAAACTAACCCTGACAGCGGGATAAATAATTCAGAAAGAAATGTAATTTAAATCTTAAAATACCTCAACCAGATTAAATGAAAGCTGAATCGTGTCCTGGTCTCCGAGAACAGGTGCCACATCGCCAGAGAAATAAACCGTCATGTCTCGCGCTGCACGTTTTCTCACGCACGGAGAGCGGGAACTGCTCTGAAACGCGTTTCAGTTCAATGGTGTAGCATCGCTGTTATTTCGGTTTGCTGGACGAGTAGCTAGACATTACAGGATAATATTCTTGACTAAATCCAGCAGTAAAAAATGAAACCGTTCCGGTAAAAAAATGGCCAAGTGAGTAGCACAGTAAAACTAAAATGTCATTAAAGATGTTGTAAACTAACTACCATACACAAAGTGTCCCTGTTATGTGACAGATATCACTGAAATACGTGTGTCGATATATCACGTCTCAGTGACAGCCCTTGTAGAGCCTAAATAGAAACGCTCTTTGCCTGGCAATTGTATTGCTTTTGTATATTGGACATGTCTTTAGAAGGTGGATTTTTGGAAAGAGGGCATGTCATTTAAATCAGTGAMCAATATATTGCTTTGCCTTAGAAGTAAATGTCTCCAGTTGAATTTCCCCACAATCACCAGCGGGAGCTTTGAATAGTTCTGGTACGTGACCAAGTGAGGATGGGCTACAACACCATTAATTTGCTCTCTTGCTGAGCCTGTGATTGACAGACTGAGAAAACTAAATGTGACAGGTCGTCATGAGAGTAATACAGGAGTATGTCTTTAATTGACTTTCAATTACTTTTTACTGTCCTCCGACTATCAAATGTGCTGTTTTCAGTATGTTTTTGTTGATAAATAATAACAACCCTTCACGTAACTAAATAGATGACTCATTTCCATACAGATTTTGTGTGCTTAGGCTCCAGACACATCAAAACACATCACACAGCTGCGTTTATCCCCTCAGGGTGTAACTGAAGATTTTCAACATCTGCTTTTATTCTCCTGCAATGTGATCACACTGTGTCAAGAGTGCATTCGGTAGCTGTCAAATGGTATTTATGATTTCATGTCATAAACCTATTATGTTAGATAGAGGAAGGGAGTTTAATATGATATAAGCTATATTAACAAGGGTATTTCATTCTTGCAAATGGAATAAGGACAGTAGTAATGGTTTTAATTTGAGCTCAAATCAAGGCTATCAAGGACCTCTGGTTAAACAATGTAAAATAAAGGTTTTGGAAAGCATAGGCAGAAACGTGGGGGGGGGGTCAGGACCAACCCCATCTGAGGGTTGTCCCCCCTTAAAAATATTAAAAACCACACTTTGTGGAGGACGCAAGATAATTTAATAATTATAATATGATCATGTGGTGAACCTATTAACCTAACTTGTAATTAAACAAATATCATGTAAACATGTAAACAAAAAAGTTTGTTTGTTGTCCCCCCAAACACTTGGAAGGACCATTCCTTCATATTTTACTGATTTAGTTTACCATATTTAGGGTTAAAAAAACGTATTGTTTTTTGAAAATACACCAAATGTTTCCTAAATGGTTGACTTGGTTAAAAAAACATTTTGATTTAACAAATTAATCTGACTCATTTACAGAATCACAAGTTGTTATGTTTTATCATGTCCAAATCTAAAAGTAAATCAGGAGGATCTGTTACCTTAGTATGTTTGCTGAAGGGTTGTAACACCAAAGCGGTATTTACACAGCCAGAGACTTTGTATGTCACCAGTGGCTGTACTGGAGCCATTTGTAATTCTTGTTGTTCAATTAACATTTATGAATATCGCTTCTGATAAGGTTCCATTCCATGTCATTACACATTGACATCATTACACATTCCAGTTTTGTGACACTAAATTAATATTCTGAAAGGAAAAAAATAAATAAATTACACAAATTCATCACATCAAAAAAGAATGAGAAATAATGTGTTCTTTGCGATTAAATCCATCTATCTTTACCATAAAGGCAAATAATGAGCACACATCCTTGCACCCTTGAGCAAGGCACCTAACCCCGATTGCTCCCCGGGCGCTGCAGGGATAGCTGCCCACTGCTCCGGGTGTGTGTGTGTTCACGACTTGCAGTGTGTGTTCACTTCTCACGAAGGATGGGTTAAATGCAGAGGTCACATTTCGGTTATGGGCAACCATAACTGACAAATACATGTCACTTTACTTTATCAGCACATACACACAGTAAATTTTCATACATTTTCCACAAAGCATTTTTTAAATACCATCCCCTCTCTGCAAGTTAAACTTTCCAGATTTTTTTCACTGGACACATGCCATCGTAACGCCTCACTCATGTCACCGAAAGTCACCATTAGATGAAGGTTCTCGTTAAAAATGAATGAGATCAGGTCACTGTGAGTCTGAGAGAGGTCTGTTGTCTGACAGCTCTGACATTTGAGTGGTTAATGGTGTTAATGGAAGGGATTTGAAGTACGTTCCTTATTTTCAGATCCATCCACTTTATCAGCTGAGCCATGTTTTATGTCAAGAAAACTGCTTGCAGCTGTTCAGGTGTTTCTTTTAGTGTTTAATGCAAAAATATCCAGCATGAGTCCCTAAAGGCTCACAGGTAATCCTTTATAGAGACTTTAAGCTTTTCAAATAGTGCAGGTGAATAAAGATGCTGTAGCACCTCACAACAAAATCAGTTAAGCTTTATATGATGAGGTGTTTACCTTCCTCTGTGAATAGCTTATGTTATTTGTTGTTTAACCTTTAATTACCTCAAGGAAACCCCAGTAGAAATGGACTTTTCTCAGCAGTGGTGTATGTAAACATTCAGGTTAATGAGAGAAAGCCAAGCACAGAAAAGAGAATAGTGGAACCAAAACATTTACTTGCCCCACTGGTTTTTAAATGCCAGCTTAACAAAAAGGTAAACTGGTTCCACAAAGGTTTTCAAAAAGGTAAACTGTTTCCAAAAAGGTAAACTGGTTCCACAAAGGTAAACTGTTATATGCACTGTATATGTACTGGCTAATATAGCACAATTTCCTGTCAATCTTCTGATACATGATGATCTCTAAATGAGAATTATCTCTAGATGTTATAGGTTATCATGGCCCAGTGTCATTCCAGCTCTGTTTTCTTTTTTCCATGAAACACATATGATCTCAGGCAGAATATCCAAGCATTTGTTTTCCAAGAATTAATTCACACAGCCAATGGCGTTTGGCATCAGTGGTGTCAGACTCAATGTAATGTTGCCTAAAGGATTGATTTCTGAATCAAACACAAATGCAAAAATTGAAGGTTTGAGAGCAACGACAAATGGAAAGATTATGAGTAAATAATAGCTTAAAGTTTTGTGTTTCACAAAAGAAAAAAAAAATGAACTAACACTGAGATGAGTTTGAATAAATAATGAAAAAATGTAAAATTTTTGGATGAAGTATTTCTTTAAATAGTCTTTACAAACACACACCTGATCCCACAGTTAACCAGCTAGTGTGGCCATTAAAATAAAGCCCACATGGTAAATTCTGCTAGGAACGTTTGTGAACTGCATTTATCAAGTCTTTTACAATATAAACAAAAGAGGTTAATTTGGTTCTGTTCAGAGAGAATATGGAGCTCAGATAAAGTAGAAGAACCCTTAGTGCACAGTGTACAATTTGGATAACGTTCACTTCAGAGAACTGAATGACTGACTATAGTTTTTCATCCTTACCCCCAGTAATCAATAAATGCTAAATAATTTAATTAAACAGTCCAAGTCATTTTCATTCCTATTCACGTTTTTGTATTTTTTTTGACTATGCCATTATCTATGAAGAGAGAAGATCTGTTTTTTTTATTTCATTGAATTTCTTTTCAGACATTCTTTACCATATTACTGGCCATTTGGGCAATTCTCCAGATATAATATATTATTGGAAAAATGATGTATGAGTCAGCACTCTGTCTTTCTTGCTTGCTTGTTCTACAGTAATTTCCAGTCGTCTGCCATGTATGAGGGGTCTGAATCCGTTGACACACAGGAAGTCAGAACTGAGAGCACCCTTGGGTCCTCTGTATCCGCCTGCAAGAAGGTACATAACTGCATGTGTGTGTGTTTTGTGCCACAGTTGTAAAGTTCCAAAACACTCTGAATGGGGACATGAATGCAAACATATCAGGTAAGCAGAAATGTCATTGCATTTTGAAATGTCAGTATGCAGTGTTGCTACAAGAGTTGTTGTAGGAGGCATTAACATTTTCTTCTACAATTTGTTTCTTTATAAGAAACAGTTTGAAGAAACAGTTTGAAGCCCTTTCTGGGCCAGTTAAAGCAACATTAAGTTGGGCTAGTTAAACTGTTACCATGTATATGTATATGTTACAGCACACATATATGCTTACAATACTTACAATATGGCTCCCCTAATCAAAATTTTGAGTTTCTGATAAGAATATGAAAGTGGCATGTTTTTGTCAGTTATGGTTATCCGTAACTGAAATGTGACCTCTGCATTTAACCCATCCTTCGTGAGGAGTGAACACACACTGCAAGTCGTGAACACACACACACCCGGAGCAGTGGGCAGCTATCACTGCAGCTCCCGGGGAGCAATCGGGGGTTAGGTGCCTTGCTCAAGGGCACTTCAGTTGCTACCTGCCGGTGCTGGAATCGAACCAGCAACCTACTGATTACAAGCCCGACTCCTTAACCAGTAGACCACAACTGCTTTACATCAATGGCATATTTTTGGCTTGCATCTATCCACATTAAAAGCAAAAATAATTAAATTAGATGAAGTACATTTTCTATGTAAAATACTTTATTACTTGATCATTGCCACTTGGTTATATAATATAAAAACCCCTTTTGAATTCCAGCAATTTAACTATGATAAATACTGCTAGCCTTATTTAAAATTGCTCATACCATGATTTAAGTTTGAGCACTTGTGGTTGAGTTCTAGCTAAACCTTATGCTCCAATCAAAGTCCCATCACAGTGTGAATAAAATGAAATCTCACTGATTGGCTGACTACTCCCACCTGTCCAGGGACAGAGACTTTGGCTTTTTGCCATCAGCACTTTTGCCATCAGCACTCCCACATACTCTGTATGCAGCTGCACTTCAAGTCAGGTTACGTTAGCTGATATTCTTCCAGTGTGAGTTCAGTGTAAAAGAAAGGCTACAGAAATGAGGCAGGGAGGTTGAGATCAAGAGAAAAAGGGAATGCGCCAGAACAAGCAGCTTGATTAGTTCAATATCTCTCTTGTCTTTTAGGCCTTTATGCTTTGTCTCTTTCAACCAACAACTTTATTAATGGATTGGTCATACAGTAAAATAGCCCCTTTGGGGGCTGATCCAGGATCAAGGGCTGAGTGGGTTACAAGGCGTAACATTGCACTAATAATTTCTGTAGCTGTCGTGGGAGCTGTCCTGAGTTTAGGAAGATAAGCTATTATAGCACAGGGTTTTTACAACCCGTTCGACATATGACATTTTGTTATCTCGCTAATCTCTTTGCAATGTTATTTTTATTTATCTTCATAAAATAATTATTAAATAACCACAACAATAAAAACATGCATTATTTATGTGTAAACAAGAACAACAATTTATATTATTGCTAAATAAATATATATTTTAATAATTCAATATTTATCAAAATATACTGTATTTAGATATATTTTACTTCTTCAAAAAGAGCTGTTTAACTTCAACAAAATTAATAAATGCATATAATATCCATCTTTTAAACTTACCCCACCCACCCTACATTGCAGACCCCTGAAATAGCATGTTAGTTATGTCAGAGGTTTAACCGTGATGAACTGTGACGCAACCATCCACGCGACCCTGTCATGTGGTGCTTCGCCAGGAAAACAGTCAGTGCAGATGGTACACGCAGCAAGAGGAGAGAAAACACACATGTGCTCACACATAAAAACACACATACAAACACCCACAGACTCCTTCTAATCAAAGGTAGTAAACACACACCAACAGTCAGAAGAGTACACATATGCACACACACTCAGGCACACAAGGATGTGTGTTTATTCCTTAAACACACGTTAAGACAATTAATGCTTACAGAGCCACCAAACAGATGATGAATCAAGCTAAAGGTTAAACACACACACACACTGACAGAGGGAGAGGGCTTATGTTTACTTCTGAGATGTCTAATGTACTAACAGTAGAGGTTATTCAATTAGTGTATGATTTTTGAAGTGTGCATCAGACCTCATAACTATTTACACAGTAACAAAAACATTTTGCAAGCTGAATACTTGATCTGTACATATTTGTTCATGATTATGAAAGTATGTAGAGTATCTAGGCTGTCACACACACAGAAACAGTTCAGTGAAGGGGCTCACACTTTGTAGCACATTCATCTCTAACCAACTTCATCACTGTTACTTGGCTGTGAGACTGGTATATAACACATGGTTGTATGCCAGTCTTAGTGCAGTAGAAGCCATATTAAATATTCATATGTAAATTGTTAATACATTTTCCAACACCAAAGGCAGGGTAGGCTAGAGGAGGCTGGATGTCATTCCAAAGCACAGCACACAAAATTTAAATGCTAGTTTTTTTTTACATACTCTTTAATTGTGTCTGCGTGTTTCTTAATGTGTTTGCATATGTATGATCCAGTGATAATGTGCGTCTGGAGGGACACTTGTGCACTGAATGTGTGACAGAGATAAAAATACTTAAAGTGAGAGACTGAGACATTGAATTATAATATACTGCAGTAATTCAGACAGTATTATTCTGATATGCTCTGTATTCTGTTAACTGAATGACACTTTTGTTTGCCGTACTACATTTTTGTGTATTTTAAACAGTGTGGCTCTGTTTAAACCTGCTATTAATATAACATTTGTCTTGAATGATCCAAGTTGACAGTGTGCAGAGGCACAAGGTGTCTGATATCAGGAAATGACACACTGACACAAATCAGAGACCTTTGATGAAATATGATCACACGTTGTAACAGCAATCACACATTGAGATGGACAGTGACCACATTCATTTACACTTAATCTGTATCAGCTGACCACTTGTGCTCATATAACCTGCAATGGATGTTAAAAGAGGTCATCATTTAGGCGATGGCATTTTTGGCTGCTTCTTCAAGTTCAAAAAAATGTTTTTATCTGTCTGGCGTCTTATAGCTCATTTTCTTTATTCCACAATGATGTAGAATTAAGTGTTCCTTTTATACCAGTTAATGTGACCCTTGCAATGCCTGATGGCCTTTGAGTTTTTAGTTTCACTTTTTGTTGTTAAATGTGTGTTTGTGTTAGGTCTTGTGCAGTAACAGTGTTCTGGATTCATCTGACTACTGGTTGAAGAATGATAAGGCGCTCTGCAGAATTGGATTTCTGGAGGACCAGCATGAGGGAAGCTGCCCTACAGTGAGTCTTTCTCTCTTTTCCTGGCTCTCTCTCTCTCTCTGTCTCTCTCTTTCTCTCTCACACACACATACACACAAACACTGATGTGAGTAAACTTGTATGAGTGTTAGTATGGGTATGTGTGTTTGTGTGTGCGTATGTGATAGCGTGGAAGTGTTGTGGCATTTTCTTTGTGCTTAGTCTCCCACTGATAAATGCTGTCTTGATTGGGGTGATAATGTAGTGTGATGCTGGCAGTGGCTGAATAAGACATGCAGTAATTCTTTGAACTGAAAGATGCATTTAGCTGCACATGGGTAACTGCTGCACTAACTGCAGGACAGCATAATTAGTGTCTAATGACACATTTCATTCCTCACTTTACTTTAATGGCAAGCTTTTTTGTCTCATGTAAATTATGATTTCTGCTTCTTCAATACTACCTGTCCGATTAGCTGCGCAACAGTAAATATATGGTAATTTTATGCCTTTTATTCTTGAGTATTACTGTATAGGCCTTTGCTTATTTCTTGTGGGCATTTTACTAGAATTACATTGTTTTAATCAAATAGTTTACAATACATTAATAGAAAATGTTTAAATTATTTTAAAGGATTAGCAGGTCAAAGTTAAGTAAAAGTTAAGTATTGTGATTCAATTTTTAAATTTTACACCTAATAATAAAAGTATGTTTTGATAAAAGCCTAAAATTTTGAGGTGTTTGTACATTAGGCAAGCAACATTTTGCTTATTTGTAGTTTTGAGGACACTTAACAGTATGAAATACAGTTTTTTAGAAATAGTTTTCCTTGTCTGCTGCACAGAGCTCTAATATAAAGTGAGCAGGCTCAGTTGATTGGTTTAGGAAAAAAAAGTCTTGGGAGCTAGTCACAAAAGTGTCTGTGAGTAAAGATGGCAGTATCTGGGTCATGTGCTTCAAGGGCTAAAGAACTCTTGAGATGAATGACAATGTTAACAAATTGCTGTCATATCAGCTTAGAATGACAAATGCGAAAATGATGAACCAACGAATAAAAAAAAGCTCCTACACATGAAGCAATCCAACAATATTTTTAATTACTCAAAGAGGGATTGATGACCTTTGCTTCTATAGCCGGGATATGACAGCCCATAATTTGCGATGGCAGAAAATCACCTAACATTTTCCCTGTCCGTGTTTCGGGGTGGTCAGACTGTGACACCTCCGCCCGCCAGCTCAGGTGCAGTCAGAACAGGTTTTTGCAGGGCTGTGCATTTACTGTGCTGATGTCACACATGATGTTCCTTTAACACAAAAGCTCTGCACAGGGAATCTAATCCCACACACACCAGCTGGTGCTGAAATTCTAATGCCAGCACTGAGTGCCAATGCTGCGGTGAGATAGAATGTGAGAAGTGAGAAAGACGAAAAAATGAAATGTTCCTGTTCTTGTATCTTGGACTACTAACTGAGTATACTATACTAATTCAGATGATGACCTTTACCTGAGAAAATCACACAGTTTAAATTAACACAGTTAAGCACAGTTAAACTGTGTTAAACACAGTTAATATGATATTACACATTGTCATCTTATTGCCCATTTAAGATTATGCATATATTCTGATAATCTTAACAACATATTTGTCTTTGTTCCCTGTGTCCTTCCACCACCTTAATTTCATTGGGTAAAAAAATCACAAGGCCATCTTTTATAATCTAGTGGGTTATTTTCCCATTAGGCCTATTATTTATCTCCCTCTCTTTATCTCCGACAGCAATTAACTCTTGTAAACTGATCTCTGTAGGACAGACGCGAAGGAAGAATCAGGCATCAATTAAAATGATGTGTAATAAATTCATTTGGCATTCATTTGAATTTATATTATTAGATGCCATTTAGCAGTCTTTACGAGCAAATGTTAAATACCCTAATTGCCAAAGCAGTCCCACTGGACCAACCTGGTGTTAAGCGTCTTTCTCCAGAGTGCAGTAATCAAACAGCAGGACTGAGAGAACAGGAGGTCCCCCGTTTCTGGGTCACCCATAGCTGGGATTAAATATTCAACTATTGCATTAGTACATCAGAAACTAATCCAGTAGGATATCACAATCCGAAAAGTGTTACTTTTGTGATTAAAAATGCAGCTTTTAATTTCAGTTTGAATGAACAGGCAGTCAATCCCCAAACTCAACAGAACAATGACGTGAAGAGCTACACACAGTATTTACACATTTTTGGATGTCATCATATTAATGGTTTTGCCTAAAGTTGTCTTTGCACGTTAAGATGCAATAGGAGAATGTATTTTTAAAAAGTTATGAACTTCACCTTTAAATTAGTTTGGATTTATTTGCCAAGGTGATTTGTGTGCATTTGTCATTGTGTTCGTGGGTATTTACTGTAAGCGTGACTGTGTGTGGGCACTATACCTTTGCAGAGATAATTGCATGGTCTTTGTTAATGTGGGTTTGGTTGAGAGGCAGGTGTCAGTGTCAGGCTGGGGTTAGTTAGGTGGCAGTGGCAGGTAACCGTGGAAACCAAGTAGCATAATTAATAGCTTCAGTCTGTAATTAAGTCAAGTTTTTACAAGGGAGCAAAGTTGAGTTTAATAGTGAGTTAGGGAGGTGTGTTTCTGAGACTGTTTTCATAAGCTGTCATTCCTTTAAAGGCTCATCTCGTCTTGTCTATTCTGTCATGTCCTATCATCTCCTGTCCTCTCCTCTTGACTTGTGTTATCTCTTATCTACTCCTGTCCTTTCCACTTTTTAGTTTCCTTTGATTTGTGGAGCGCAGTTTGTGTTTTGTTAGATGTTAGGTCATGCGTGTGTGTGTTCTGCACTAGCGCTGTAGGCCACTTTAAAATCTCTGTTTGGCCTAATGAAATTACACACACTGATCACTAAGGACAAGTAGTGTCTTTTTTCAGACGTTTCTGTGTGTTTGGGCCTCCAGGGTGTGCAATAGATCAGTCATATTCCATTTAACCCCATCCTATCTGACTGTATCCATGGTAACATGAACCTCAAATTCACCCCTGCTTTAAGGTCAGTGTTGCAGGAACAGGCCTTTTTATCTGAAACTCTTACCTGGTAGGCTGATGTGAACCCTGTTGTTATGTTATTGAGTCAAAAGCAACCCTACAGACAGTGATATAGAAAGGAACAGACAGGCTGTCTAGTCTGTTGAGCATGTGTGCTGTTTCAACCTCTCCCTTTGTTAGAGGTTAGAGGTCATAATGCAGTCACACATTAATACGCACATATTATATGTATCTTTTATTGTTTTTGCCTTGATGTTTTTTGTTTGTGATAGTTTTCCACCCTCTCCCTGTCCCTTAGAATTCACCAAGCAGTTCTTTGTTGCAGTGTCATTTAGACTTCTAAGTAAACATACACTTCACAGGTGAAATCAGTAAGAGGGCTTTTCTGCTCCTACGGATGAGAGCTTGCTGTCAAGTCCAATACAATTTGAGCTGCCCCTATGCTTCAATAGCAGCAAAGCTGCATTGCATTGTGATACAAAAAGTAGAGTATCAGGCTGAAAACATCAGGGACATTGTGAAAAATAAACTTCAGCCTTTCAAAGGATAGGCAAAGCGTCGGAACAGCACAAAATTTGGTTAAATCTCCTACATTGTACTCTTATTATTAGTTCTTCTGGTGTTTAGAATGAATAGTGTCTTTCCTGCTTCCTCTGTAATACCTCACTGTTTCTAAACACTGATAAAGCGTCATTGATGAGTATATGTGGGTGGTCGGCTTTGCATGTGTTAATGTATTCATTCAGCTGATGCCAATGATTTTAGAATGAGCAGTTCCTGGAACTTAGTTGAAATAAATGGTCATTTTGGGCTGGAAGTTTTCGTGTTGATATAAGCTCTTTAATGGTAAGGTTTACAGAATGTCTAAACTTCTCTGATGGTTCCCAAGTAGAGGGGGATTTAACATGAGGCTTTATCTGGTTAATGGCTGCAGGCAGATCTTTCCTACGGGAGGTGACAGCATTGCTTGGTCATATCCGCAGGCACAGATGTGAATTTGCTTCCTGACTGGGCACCTAGTGAACCAAGAGGTCTCCAATGATGCACACAAAAACACGCGCACACTCCCATAATAAAAATATATGAGAACTTTAGCTCTTTGTGACAGTCTGTCAAAATAAGTAGATCGCATTTCCAAAAGTTTGGTAATCCAAAACTATACCATTAAAATGTTATGATTTTCAATAGTAAATTTGATACTATAAAAAATGTAATAGCTTCCAGTTTTTCTGGAAGTTAATATCCAAGTAAACAGTGAGCAGTAAAATAAAAAAGAAACTTAATTTTCAGCAATAGAACAAATAAAAACAATAGAACAAATATGTAAAAAGACAAAATGCAATCCAGCTGAATGTAAAATAAATTACCTTTTTATTGTTTCATGTGCTCCTGTAGCTCAAGTGGTGAAGTATTTCATTAGCAGCACCAATATGATGGGTTTTATTTCCAGAGAACACAAACTGGCAAACTGTATAACTATCTTTAGATACAAGCACTTTCCAAATGTATAAATGTAAAACTATTGTACTCTATAACTAAAAAATGGCCAAGAAAATGCAAAAATTAAAACATAGGATATTCACATTTATTAATCTTTCATAACCTACAGCAACAGTTGGAAATGTAGTTACTTATGATCATTTGAACTTAATAGTATAACTTGTCTATTACTTGTTTAAACTCATTTGGTTACATGCTACTAATAAATAACACATTTGGCAAAGAAAGAAATGTTTAGAGGGTCTAATCATTTGCTTGTTACGTCATGAAGTTAAGATTTCCACTTCCAGGTCCAATCCCTCACTTTACTATGTTTACCAGATTACTATCTGCCATTTATAAGCACTGATTATTCATATCATATATAAGCTCAGCTTTTATAGACGGTGGTATACTGTCTATGATGGTATACACTGCTGTCTCCAGCATTACCAATATTAAACAATTCATAAAAAATTGTTCTCTGTCTGTGCATCTGGAGTTTAGACTACATGGATATGGAGATACAGAGGTTGGGATAGTGATGTTTTAAAGTTTTATAGGACATTGTGAATGTATTCAATCTGATACAATGTTTGGACCCAGAAGAGATGGTGCATGACGTCAGATTTAACGAGTAGATACTGTATTAAAACTGGTATTGTAACATTTGTTTTTAATTTGAATACAAATTGACACAAAAGCACCCATACAGCTTTGGCATCTCTAGCTGAAAGGCATCTCTAGCCTAAACACACATAGACACCAGTATATTCACACACTCATAATTTAACAAATGTTCTAACAAATGTTTTCAAATGACTGGAGACATTACAGACATTTAATAAGTATAAGAGTTAGTGTGTGCCTAATTTCTCACTCCTGCCATGCCCCATTTAAAATCTCAGTAGCTGTGAAAACGTGTGTATGTGTGAACCCACTCAGTCGGAAATGATAAAGAGGATGTCTGCTCTTCTCCAGTAGTGCAATATGGCAACATCTCAAAACAACCTCTTTCCACTCCCATGATCCCCTGCTTTGTTCTTTTATCCAGCCCTCTCTGTCCATTTCCATCATCATCATCCCAACTTTCTCTCTCTCTCTCTCTCTCTCTCTCTCTCTCTCTCTCTCTCTCTCTCTCTCTCTGTCTCTCTCTCTGTCTCTCTCTCTCTCTCTCTTTTTCTCTGTGTCTGTTGTTTTGAGCAGTAAGGTAGTGATGTGTCCCAGTGGAGGTAATTTTTAGCCAGTGTCTGGCCATCTCCCCTCTGATGATAATGGGTGAAATGAATTTGTCCTTGGCAAGGACAAGACACAGCCATCACTGCCCTAACATCCACCCTCACTCCCGGTCTCTATAGCTCATTCCTACGTACTCCTGGCTTTCTATCCCTCTTTTTCTTTAACCCCTTTCTTTTTTCCAAGCTTGTATTTTTCTCTCCTCAATCTGTCTTGGCGTCTTCTCCTCCAGTGAAGAGTGAAATGTTCTAAGCTGTGAATTGACCTCTCTAACCCGACAATTTTGGGGATTTGTGCAGTGTGCTTGTGTGTGTGCTTGTGACAGCAAAAGATTGCTCAAACAGTTCGGTTTCCTGTCACAAATGACAACAATGTCATTGAATTTGCGTAAATCTCTTTCACACTCAGTGGAGAAATAAGAAATTCAAACATTTAGCAAAAGCAGTGATGTCAGAGAGGTATAATGATCATCTTTTGTGAGTTCTGACATTTAAAGATGGCAATTTTGGCAAATATTTTCTACAGCATAACACACATACGCATTGCGTAAAGATGCAGATGGATGTTCATAACAATAGAAAACTAGAAAAACTGTAATTTATAAGTAATAAAAATTACATGATTAAAATGTCATTTGTATGACTTACACGCCTCTATGAACACGTGTCCCTCATGAATAAGAAATGTTAAGTTGACGCGCCACAGCACAGAGTCATGTGTCATTGGCTTTTTCACATACGTCATTGTTACGTGTTACATGAAGGCAGGGCTCCAAACTATCATTGTGTCATAACCAGTAATGTGATAAAGTGAATGGTAATACATGCTTTCACTGCCCTATTAATCCATTTCATTGTCTTAACCCGGCATGACTGCAACAAGCAACATCATTTTGACAATTTGGATAGAAGTTCTTGGTAGTACCGCCTAGTGTGAAATCTCATTCGCCTAGTTATCATGAAGACCTGATTGGGTAATAAACTGACCCATATAGACCGACCTCATTGGGTAATCATTTGAATCTTAAACTTTGCACGGCTGTGTTATTGCACAGTTTTGAGGGAACACCGGTTTACACCTTACCTATTCATCTCACAGTCAGAATGTAGATTATGCATTATAAACAAAGCTGTATTAAAATTGTAAATAGATCAAGAAATCAGAAACTGGAATGTTGTGTGTATATCAATCAGAATGTGTTTACACTTATTCACACTTCAGTAAGCCAGAGTTGGAGAATTTATTACAGACAAACAGACAAGCAGATGGACAACCAGACAAGTGGAGATGTGCAAGATCCGAGGCAGAGAGAGAGAAGATTGTGTTCTGTATTGTGTCAGTGAGATGCACATTTCAGCTCTGCATAAACAGACTCTAATTCAGGCTTAGTTGCTATGCCCCACCTCCACATTTCTTTTTCAAATTTCTAATCCTTTAAACACTGTTTAAACACTCTTCATCTAATAAGAAAGGTCTTCACTCACCTAAATCTCATTTCTCAGTGTTAAAATCTTGCTTACCAGTTATGTATTTCACATACAGTGTATACTAGGGCAGTGCAAAACTGCATATTTAAATTATTAGTTGAAAATTAATAATTATTAGAAAATTAATTAGTTGGATATAAAGACAGGTCGAATAATCTAACTGTTACACATTGGTGTTAACAGGTACATAAATGAGCAAAAATTATATTTCAAATGATCTGGCTTGAGTGCTAGTACTTTTCCTGGTGAGCATCAGTGTGCTGAAAAAATGTGGCGACTTGTAGCGCTCATATAGGGCATAAAAATCTAGTTAGGCTTACTATTTATTTTTAGAATATGTATAATGTGGTTTTTGTTTACATGTGTGTGTGTTTGTGTGTGTGTGAGAGAGAAAAATAGAGAGAGAGAGAGAGAGAGAGAGAGAGAGAGAGAGAGAGAGAGAGAGAAAAAAAGACTGTTAGTGACTTACTTGCTATCAGCACCACGGTACATTAATTGTGCCACCTGACAGCTGAGACAATACAAAACCTCCAGAACAGCATCTGTTCTTAAGTGTGCATATGACAGTTAGGGACCATTATGACAGGTTACTCTTTCTCTCTGTCTCTCTCTTTCTTTCTCTCCCTCACACACACACACACACACAAATGCATTACTCAGCACAAAACTATTAAAACACAGCTGTTAGAAGTATATTGAAGAGCAGTGCATATCAACACTCATAAATGCACTTCTAGGTCATGTTCTGTTGTGTTTAGCACCAGCAGCTGGAGTAAGAAAAGGCTACAGCTCTGATGGAGCGTTATCTGTTAAACCTAAAGGTGAAATACATACTGGCTGTAGTAAAACCTACAGATTGCAAACAGTTTTGCCACTAATGTATCTTAAAAGGGCATTTAGAATAAAAGAGGAGTTCTCTCTCTCTCTCTCTCACTAAATCACTCTCTCTCTCACACATACATACATACACACTGAAGGATATATTGAGTTAAAACACACTAACAACAAAGGGAGTAGTTGACAAATAACACTAACATGATTATTTTTAATCTTTAAATATTTTAAATGTAGAAATTTATTTTTAAGTGTACAAGTATTTTCTGGTATCTAGTCTTTCTTGTCAACATGAGGTTATGAACCCATGCATGGTTAATAATAATAGTAGGCATAATAATTCTATAAAATAAATATACATTATACACACAAAAAGAGATGACCAGTGCACATCCTGAAAACAGATGCAGTTCAATCTATATAAACATGCTTCTAGCAGAACAGTGTGGGGATAAAGGAAAAATTAAATGTAAGGTGCTTTGCAGAGTTATTTTAAGTTATTTAATATTTAATATTACTATTATATTATAAATATTAATATTATAAATATTATAGTATAAATATTAGTATAATATTTAATATTACTGTGTAATATTGTGTGTGTGTATGGGTTCAGCCTTTGTGTTCATGTGCTGATACAAGTGTACAGATACAACTTCACCCTTATTTTAGGTGTATGCTTACTGTATTTATTTTAAGCACCTTGTCTATTTTCATAGATCTGCTTCATAAACCTGGACAGGCACAGCTCTGATCGCCATGACGACAGCTACATCAAGGTGGGTGGAGCTTCATTTTCCTCCATTTACAGCAGTTAACAGAGAGCAGGTTTTCATGGTTAAATTTGGTTTAATATTTAGTGAAGTTATGTTTGTGCTGTTTTTAAATGAGTAGTTGGTGATATTTACAGAAAAATAAAAATTCTGGCATTTTTTATTTACCCTTGGGTCATTTCACACCTGTTTGACTTTCTGTCTTCTTTGGAACACAAAACGTAAAATGTTATAATGACCATACAGCATACATTACACCCTGTCAAGCTCCAAAAGGGACAAAAAACATAAATGTAATCCATATAACTCCTTACAACACACTATTTTAAGCCCTCCTTAAGACATACAATAGCTTTGCATGATGAACTCCACCCTCTTTACCCTCTCATTTCAGGTTCATTTACATTAATTTAAACAAAAATATTAATGTCTTTTATCTTTTCCTAAGCATATGACATTATATTTAGTCTAATAAAAGAAAAATTAAATACAATACAAAATATCAAGATAATACAAGGAAGAACCAAATGTATGTGACTTGAATATCAGCACAAATATTTCTCAGAAACTGGCCTCAGTATGCCCAGAGCTGCCTCGCTTAATTGAGTCTCTGGGAGTGCGGCAACCCAAAGAAAATGAGATCCTGCTTCTCAGCAGCCTTGAGTCACCTGACATCTTCCAGCATGACCCCAGCCAACCACAGGTAAAATATAAATTTGGACCAGAATGCCTGACCTAATTTCCATTCTGCTCGGTCAAACTGTAACAAACTACAAGTGTTTATGTTTGTGTATTTCAGAACCAGAGAACTGCTGATGTGTGTCTTGTACATTGTTCCTGTGGCCGTCGCCCTACCCAAACAAACAGTGTAATTTTTGAAATCAACAAGTTCCTGATTGGTCTACAGTCAGGCCAGGAGAGGCAGCGCCATGGCCGATTGGCTGGCCAGCGGACTGCAGAGGATGACACAAACCGCTCTGTTTCATCCATAGAGGAAGACTTCCTTACAGCTTCAGAGCAGCTTGGAGAAGACAGCGAGGATGACCCTTTCAAAAATGGTGACCAGTCCATCTATCCACCCATCCCTCCACAAATCTGATTAATCCAACCCTAATTTACTGTGATCTTGCTTCAGTAAACATGGCCATATTTAGAGGACTGTTTGCAAGTTTTTCAACCCCAAGCTACTTTTTAGTTTAGTAACACAATGGAGACCCAGTCACTACCAATGAGATTATATATTAATATAAAATTATAAATTTTAATATAAAATTATATATATTTTTATAATTTTTAAAACTAATTTCAGTATGGCACATTTAACATAAATGGAATAATAAGATTTATTTAGGCTGTTTATTGATTATCATTAAAATATCTACTGGATACTTATTTATGTACAAGGTAATGAAGCAACAACATATATTTAGTACACAAAGCAGTGGAAAATAATTGGGTTTAATCTTTTTTGTATGTGTGTGAGAATATGAAACAAATAGAAAACGCTGTAATACAATTTTTTTGAAGGTTGCTGTCCCCAAAGTGTCTTGTTTTGCATTATTCTGTGCCGCTAGCCTTGCCTCTAAAAGTAAGACAAACCAATGACTGTCTATGTGCAGTTATTCTTGCCCCAAGTCTAATATCAAACCGACAACATATACTGGGCCCTACTGCCATAGGGCAGGACTAATCTATAATTAATCTCTCATGTGAAATCAGAACTAACACTCTATGAAGGTTATGCTCTCCTCAAAGCCAATGTAATATTCATAATCAAATCGGCCCAGATAGAGATCTGTATTTGTAGGGGGTTGGTTATGCAAAAGAAAAAATTGATACAAATACAGTGGTGTGTTATAAATAGCTTCTTTAAAGATCAGACAGGGGCGCGTACTTCCTCCAGTGGGCACAAAAGGCAGGATTAAATAAGCCTGATATAGCCACAGACACCTAATGTTTTTCACTTTTTTTACCTCTATTTATAGTTTCATTCTTAATTTCCACTCGCACCTTCTCATGTTACTCTGTCAATCTCACTAATTTCATATTTGGCTAATTAATTAATTTTATGTGCATATCCATTAAATTTGACTTTTTGTGCAGGATTATCAAGTCTTGTTGTAGGTCTAGTTTCATTCTGTTTCTTTTTTCTCAGTGCCTCTCACCAACCCTGTCACACATCTTTCTTTCCACAGATCCTGAGATTTCTGCTATGCCTGAGTCGGTTAAGGTGTTTCGATCAGCCCACTCTCAAAGAAAGAGTGAAATGGAGAGTAAAATGGAGAGAGACGATAGTGAGGACTCAGAGACCCTCTGTACCTTTTCCAACTCCCAAAAGCTCTCAAATTCTACTCTATCCAGAGGTCCATCCACCATCTCAAAACAAGTCAGTCAACACACCAACGAGTCAGCTGGTCACTATGCAACCAATCTGGCAGAGTCTGTACTACAAGATGCTTTTATTCGATTGTCACAAGATGAACCTTCTTTTGCCCCAGAGGCAGCTGTGAGTGTCTCCAACATCTCGCAACACTCAGTTGATGTGAGCCACTCCACTGATGAGACACCAAGGGCTCGAGCATGCTCTTTTGAACTCCCTAAAATCGTGATTGTTCAGAGCCCTGACAACAGTGAGGAGGTGACAGAGTGGCCAGAAGCACAATCACATGGAACATCACAGCATGATGGAGTGCATAACACCACAACAAAACATAGTACTTACCCCCAGCACAACTCGCCATTTGGACAATCTGCTAAGCCAGTGGAAATAGCACTGGCATGTGCAGCAAGCGTCATTGGTACCATTACCAGCCCTCAGGTGACGGAACAGCTCACAGTGGAATCAGGAGAAGAAGATGACTGTGAGGATGATGAAGAAGGGAGTGAAACTGAACAAGGAGAGTATTCATTTTCGTCTGCAGTATGTGGAATGTCTCAGGTTGCTGGTGCAGTAGCTGCTGTAGATCTTGTAGAAAACTCTGGGGATACTGAAGACTCTACAGACATGTACTCTGCCTCTGTTGGACTTCTGTCAGTTGCCCAAGCATCAACTGCAATACCTCTTCACTGTAGCATTGCAGAGGGCACCAGTGTTGAAGCTTTTAGGACCAATGTGGCTGAAGTTCTCCTCAGGGAAGCTTCAGCTGTGCTCACCCACAGACAAAGTTATTCAAGCGTTGCCAATTTTCTTGAGACCACGCATAATAAGATAGTGGATGGAATTACAAATCCAAGGAGGTCCTATCAGGAACAACAAGAGGTTGATAATTTTACCCAAAAAATATCAGACACTATCTTTCAATATGCCCTTGAAAAGGCTGAGAAGAAAAAAGAGCTTGAGGGTCCTGGAAAAGATGCTCCAAACATTCATGGTTTCCTATTGGATTGTGTGAATAGTTTGCTCTTTGATGTCCTTTGTGTTACATCAAGAAAAATCAGTGACATTTCAAAATATAACTTGAGGTCATCTGACATCCAAGAAGGCAATGCCAGCTTTAGGGAATATGAGGCTAATACCAAGTCTGGAAAAGAAGCATTAAGCCAATTACAGCATTTGATTGAAGCAAATCAGACTTATAATCATGGTGAGAAGCAGAACAGTGTGGAGAAACTTTCTGTTCTCATAGGAAAGAGAGAGCAGAAATACATACTGGAGGAGAGTGAAAACGAGTTAAAACTAAAGGAACCCTACAGACTTACTCTGAACAAAGTAACTGCCACTATGGTCAAAGAGCAATCTGACCTGCAACTGGGTAGAAGTGAGAAGAACTTGGACTCTGTGCTCCCTTCAGCTGAAAGCTCACCACTTCATGTACCACGAGGGCGGGTGGGAGGAGAAAGTGAGACCAGGCAGCATTCCTTATTGTCCTCTTCAGGAGCACTTGTGGCACTTAAAATGGATTCAACAGAGTCTAAGACCCCTGTCACGTGCTTTGCTGAAGACTTGGCGACCACAGTTGTCTCCATGGCGACAGAGCTGGCAGCGATATGCCTAGAAAACTCAAGTGGAAAGCAGCCATGGTTTTGTGCCTTAAAGGGTGGTTCAGAGGGTCCAGAGGGGCTGCTTTTACCCTGCCGCACAGCCCTCCGTCGTAAGGAGACACAGAATGGCACTGTGGTCACCAAGAAGCACAGACCTCCACGTCTCAGTGAAATCAAACGTAAAACTGAAGAACAGCCTGAGCTCATGGAGCGCCTTGTCAACCGTGTTGTGGATGAGACTGTCAATCTAGATGAACCTACAAGCTCTGACCCATTTGCACTTTTTGCATCAGAGGTCACAGCCAGGATAATGAACTGCCCAGAATTAAGTGTGGTGGACACTTCTAAATCTGGCCAATCATCTCGCAGCCGTTTACAGTGTGAGAGGTGGAGTAGTAGAGGGAAAGCATCAAGCTATGAGAGCATTCCAGAAGAAGACATGGATCCCTCCATAACACCAAACACTTTGGGACCAGGGAACAGGCTTGGGCATAATTTAAGCAGAGGTAGCTCTATCTCTAAGCAATCCAGCTGTGAGAGCATTACGGATGAGTTTTCTCGGTTTATGGTGAACCAGATGGAGACAGAGGGTCGTGGGTTTGACCTACTGCTGGACTACTATGCTGGAAAAAATGCAAGCAGCATCATTGCAGCAGCTGTTCAGCAGGCTGCCAGTAAAAAAAATGGACATCTTAATGTGCGGGCATCATCTTGTCTCTCTAAGCAATCCAGCACGGAGAGTATCACAGAGGAATTTTATCGCTTCATGCTAAGAGACATGGACAAGGAGAACAAGGACTACAGTCTGACCAAGACCAAAGAATGGAGTAATAGTCTTTTACCCCCATCCCCCAGAACTCCATTTTGCATTCGTCAGTCCTCTGTTCCTGACAGGCGATCATCAGATTCCAGATTATCTGTAAACTCACCCATCAAGGCAAATTCATTTGATGGTTTTGCAAGAAATGTACATGGGGACTCACTCAACATCTATCCAAGCAATTCTGTGTCATCAACAGGACTCTGCAAGTCTGATTCCTGTTTGTATCAACGTGGTCAAACGGACCAAATTACAGATATGTTAATTCATGAGACCTGGGCCAGCTCTATTGAATCTCTAATGCGCAAAAATAAAATCATTGCAGAGCCTTCAGAAGACAGCATGGAACTGGATTCCACAGATTCACAACCACATGTGCAGCTCTTTGCTAATCGTTTAGCAGCAGACATTGTAGAGAGTGGCAAATCTTTGCTTGGAGGCCAGCAGGAAGTGAGTGTAGCTCCTTGTCAGTCACAGGTTCCCGTTGGAGAAAAGAGACATGGCTTTAAACAGTCTCGTAGAGAAAATGGTGGAAACTGGCCAAGTGTTCAGCATCAAGAAAATAGTGCTAATTCCCACAGTTCCTCCTGTATGAGGCAAGCATGGCGAGGACAGAGGGAGGTACCCCTGATCCATATTGAACCAGATCAAAGAGAAGAGGCCTCTGAAGATATGGGGAGAGACAGGCCCCACCACAGAGAAGCTCCCCATCAGGTCCAGCCACAAAGTGGAAAAGAGAGTGGGACAGCAACTAGAAGCAGGTACAGTCCACATAAAAGCATGCACATCCTTTTTTCTCAGCTAAACCCCACTTAACTGAACATAGCACATTGTGTGTTAAAACGCATAAAATCAACAAGTGAAGTGAAGATAAAGTGAAGAAAAAGAACTAAGGAATTGGTTACTTTGAAGAACACTTTTCATTATGACAGCTGCACATATTTTAACCCTACAGAACAAAAGGTTTGTTATGTTTGATGTCACAACATAATGTTTCTAGTACAGCGTATCTATTAAAGGATTTATTCTGCTTTATTCTGGATTACATAAAACGTTAAAAATCTTTTGTTCGACCCCTAAGCTGCAATCCATAACTTTTTTCCTACTAAAAATGAACAAAATCAATTACTGAGAAAAGTACAGATGATTGTTCAAAGCCCCTTGCGTTACCTCGATTCACATGGGTATGTTTATAGTAATAGTTTACAATTGGAGCTGTTGAGTCAAAATTCACAGGCAATGTCAGTTTGCCTTCACTTGACATCTTGACATTTTTAAGAAAAGTACATGTAGTAACCTGCAATTTTTAGCAGATTTGGTGATAGAGAGGCAAAAGTTATGGATTGCAACTTTAATTTTCAAATGTGTTTTTAGAATTGATGATTTTTTTAAGCTCTGCATGGACAAAAAATATAGAAATCAACACTGACATGTCATTGTCACATGTCACTTATAAATTATGTGATTATGTGACCCTATACCTATGCTCTCTTGACTTTTCATGTTCTTGACCCAGCCTTATGGTCAGTGAAAGATAATTTTAAAAAACACGTAGCAGAGATCATCAACTGCTGGCTGAGGATCTATTGGCTTTTTGTGACACTGCAGTTTTGCCGTGTATCCTCTTCTACCCCTCAGCAATGAAAAAGACAGGTGTTCATCACAGGGCACAGTGCCCTCTGCAGATGTGGAGGTGGAGCGACGCTCTCTCAGCACTAGCAGTGAGGAAAGTGGCTCAGGCAGCTGGGCCCAGATTGCCCCTGACGACGATCCCCAAGAGGAGACCACCAGTAGCTTTATCCAGTTAAGCGAGGGGTCAGTCTTCCAGTAGACCATCATGCTTTGCTGGATGGTGTGGCTTCTCCATTTGGCTTTTCATTAGCATTGCATTTACATGCAAATTCCTGACTGCACTGGGTCTTCCTAGAATGCAGTGTAGCCTGCTTCCCTCATCTTTGCAGCAGTCATTGATGTGTTGAAAATTAAATCATTTACTTGGCCTCACTGTATGAAGAACTAATATAACAGTTTTCTCATTTACCTTAATTGATATTGTTGTAGTATGGGTTATGTGGTTAGGAGAATTCTGCATCAAACACAAGTATATCTGAGGTAGCTACACACTGGTCTGAGCTCAGTCAGAGTATAACATCAAAGTGGTGTCTTTAAAGTTTGTAACCAATGCCCTTAAAGGGCTGATTCACCCAAAATGGAAAACTCATTATTACTCACTTTCATGTTGTTCCAAACCTATATGCTGTTATTTTTTTCTGTGGAACACAAAGGTTCCATAACTTTTTAAATAATTGCCATATAATTACCAATATTCATATGAATTGCAGAAAATGCCGGCTATTTTAATCAATAATTTCTTATATCTTTGTACAGTTGAATAGACTTCAATAATAGGCTTCAATTGAATAGACTTATAAAATTTAATATAACTAAAATAAACTTTAGGATTTTAGGGCCATTGGTCACTATAATTGGTCATAGCCCCTAGTCACTATAATTTTATTCTGTGATGAAAGTAAAGATAAATATTCTTCAAAAAAGATTCTTCTTCTGTAAAGGCTTTTCAACAATGCGTTGCATAGAAATAAACACCAGTGCCATAAATTGAGAATTACATGTGGTGAACAAATAATGACAAGATTTCAAACTTTTTAATGAAATGAAGTAATGAAATGAATAGCTTGTATCATTATTTTCTGACAAAGTCCCAAATGAAAATAATATAATAATATCTCAGATGAAGGCATTGATTAGACACAGAAAGGGGTTTTAAATTAAATATCAATAAACATAATTGGTAAAAAAAAATTTTTTATTGAACATAAGCCTACAGGCCTACAGTCCACAGTAGTCCATTCTACAACTGAGTCTGTTAATCTGTCTGAAGTGCGCTTGGGGGTTTTAACAAAGCAGGAAGTGTTTGTGTATTCCACCTGTTCTTGTGTAAATCTGTACACATGCATAGTGACAGACTTGGTCTCATCTCACTGTTTTAAATTTGCCACAAGCACTGCATTGAGATGTCAAATTAAACACTAAATGCATCTCGAGCCCCATGCATTCTGTTACACTGCTCTTATTTTAAACACAAGAACTCAACCCGTGTGCATCTGTGCTGCCTGGTTGCGGTAAATGTGAGTTGGTGAGGCATGTTGTTTGTTCAGGACAGGTGGTACTATTAGTTTAAATTACTCTGATGTTGAAAATATATTATCACAGATTTTTTGTACAGGTTGGGTGGCATGATTAATTACTATTGACTTGTTTGAAAAAAACATTAACTACTTTTAAATATTAAATACTTTTTGTATGTAACTGTAACTATTACACCACACTGACATTTTAAATCAACAGTCCTAGTTTATATAACATATAACACACTCTTTAAGCAAAAGCCTGAGGTAGTATAACTCTTTGACATGAGACAGACTGCATTTGTGAGTCTAGGCCAGCACAGCTGTCTCAGTAAACAGCTCTGACAGCATGACTGGAGCCTGAAGCAGACCTTTTGCCCAAAGACACCACAGCCAATGCACATAGCCCTGACAGGATGTGCCTCAGACTGACAGGCAGGTGCCATATGTCATATTCTGTTGACTTTATTAAGAAAATAAGGTTATGGGGGAGTTAATCCTCCGCTGTGATTGAATTACACCTGGCCTGCTCGTTGAAGCTGCCTTACCGGTGCCTGCTCAATGCCATCCTCACTTTACCCAGTCTGGATACCCGGCCATTTGCCTTCATCTGACTTCACTTTACCCCACTTCATCCCCAATTTTCTTTCCACCCCATCAGGGGGAAAGGTTGCTCTCTGCTTGCTTTCATCAGCTTGCAGGAAACTTGCCACAGACTCCCATGCTAATAAATCTCATGCCCACATTCATACCTTTTCTCTCTACTTCAAGCCCTGCTGCATTTGATGCCGTAGCGATCATTGCTGAAACTGAGTATCTTCTGATGTTTTAATGCCTTTACAGATCCAAAGACGCACAGCGTTGATACAGTTAAAAGGGGTTAATTTACACAACAGTTGCACCACTTTAAAATAAAGTGTGATTTAAAATTTTTATTGCTATTTGCCTGGCACAATTAAAGCTGAACTATTTCAAAAGCGTAAAGCGGGTGCATCCAGCTTATATTGAGGCATTCAACATTTTAAAGAGCTGCTTTAGGTCTGGATAGGAGTGATAAAATGATGCCATACAGTCACAGTAAAGTCGCTGTAGTCGACTGCACTTCCACAATGCTTAGACTGACATTGATTGGGCCCATTTGCCAAGTTATCTGATTTGCATAATTCCTTTAGTGAATTGGGTGTTAAGCAAATCAGAAAGCAGGTGCAATTTATTTGTAGTAAATTCACCCAAAAAAAATGTATGTGTATTTGTCCACAGTTATCCTTAATGTGCATATGTGTGTTTCAGAAATGGAAACAGCAGTGCTTCCAGCCTTGGATTGGCAGACTTGGAGGGCTTTCCAGACTACTCAATCTCCAGCAGTTTAATCAGGTATCCAATGGCAACACGCTAACTGCAGCACACTTAGCGAGAGACTTGCTCAGAGCGCTGGAGCTAATGGCTGCTAAGGGCTCATCCCTATCCCAGAAGGCTTTGCTAAAGTTATACATTTTAGGTCAAATTTGGATCAAATTCTGTCATACTTGAGCCAGTGGTTACACATACAAATATGTACATGTTGTTTATGACGTGTGCTCACTAAGCAGGAGCTGAAGGGTTGTTTGCTGTGTCTGTAAATTAGCGTCTGGGAACAGTCTCAAGCGCCAGCGGTTCTAATGGGCCTTGTCGCCAAAAGCTTGCAGTCGTGTACTATTTTGAGCTTGTTATTAGATGAGTGCAATAGAGCACTGCCCCCTGAAGGGCTCAATGATTTTGGAACATGGCCAGCATTGCTCTGTACCGCACGGTAATGATAGTGTATCTGTTTGCAGTGGGGAGAGAGAGAGGAAAGCACCACAATATCAGGATCAGACAGATGGTAAGTGATATTTCCTCATACTGTAACACACACACACACAAACATGTAAATTAAAGATGCTGGAACTTTACAACTTTACATTTTGGAGATATATAATAACAAAACATTTAAATTCAAGATATAATGTTGGGACTTTTGTGCTGATGTATTCTGCCATTTATAGTTTTATTTCCTTAAACTCACGCCATTGGTTGAGTTAGAAGTTAGCATGTTGGAGTGCTCAAACAAACTAAACAATGTTATCAATGTATTACAGAGCTGCAGTGTGTACGCTTCAGAAAATCAATCTGGTAATGACTTATTATAGTTGTTTACATGCAACATATTAACTGAAGTATTTTACACATCACGAGTTTAAAGAAACATGTTTGCAGGGAGAAGCCTAATTTACATGTACATACACTTACTAAACAGATCCTGGATGCTGATTGGTCCATATAGTGTTTCAGCAATGTTAAAATACCCAATAAAGTAACAGCTATGACACAAAGCACCTGTTCACCTCACTGCCTACTTACAAGACTTTCAGTTAGTGCGTTTACTATAACCTTACTTTCGACCTCTCTCCATTATTCATTTTGTGACATTCTTTATACATTGGCCTTTTATCACTGACTTCCTCCCTCTGAGTAACATTTACATGCCCTCTCCTGTCTTAAATTAGCATGCAGTCATACGGTCTGAAACGGCATCACTTGCCCTGTGCCCTTCATTGTTCACTACACAGTCTGCTTCCAGTCTAGCAGATAGACAGACGCTCCATCATCAAGTGTGTAAGCAAGAGAACGAAAGCTAAAGAGACTTTTGTATTACAAGCACAAACTCACACCTCACAAATGACTCATTCACATACAAGAGAACAAAAGCTACATTCAGACACACAGATACGAGAAACAACAGGCAGAGCATCATCCTGCTGTGAGAAAGGGAGATGAGGAGAGACAGCAAAAACGGGTGTTAAAATGGGAAGATGTGTGATGTGAAAGCAGGAAAATAAGAGAGATTCATTTTGAAAAAAAAATAACGCTGAGAACAGAGACGTCATGAGGAAATGGATATTGCTGGGTAAAGGGAAAGACAAAACAGCTTGCATTGCATTTAAAATGATAAAAAATAAAAAACAATGGGTAGTTAAGAGTGTATAATTCAACAGAAAGGGAGAGAGATTAGATTAGTCTATCTTTCCCAGAATGGCTGTGAAACAATAGGTTTTACCAGTAATGCAATGAAGTGAAAGCGCAGCTGATCCCTGAATTTTAAAGCCTTATCTCTTTGTTTGCTGTGAGCTCTTTATCATTCACACTGTTCCACATCACTATAAAGCATGCAGTATGCAGTGCATTATTACTAACTAGTGCTTGTACTAGTTAGTAAACTGTAAGTATTAAGTATTTGGCATTTAACATTTCAAGTTGTGTGGTTTGTTCAGGAGAGCTCTAAGTAAGTGGACTTAAGATGATAACACAAGCATAAATATCTCCTGGACCTAAATTGAAAGAAGGTGCCTTAGCCATAGGGACCAGAATATTGTAGAATTGGGCCTCTTTTGACAACAATTAGCACCCACACTAAACACCACTGGCAACCACTCAGAACACCTGAGAACACCACATTGTGATGTTCAGGAGCCAGTGTTGATGACCAGTGTGTTAAACCAGCTTAATAAAACACAGCAAAATAAATGCTACAGAGAGTTTTCTTAGTTTTATTTTTTTATTAGTTTTTAATACAAACCCATAACATTGGCTCAAATTACATTCTCCATATGCACAGAAGTGACTTACGGTCTTTTTTTGCAGAAGTGACATCAGGTTTGTCCACAGCAGGCAGCAGCTGTCAAAGGGAGCTCCTAGTGGTGAACTTTGACCTGGAACCAGAGTGTGTGAATGGAGAACTAAGAGCAGCACTTCAGTGGATTGCTGCGTCTGAGCTTGGCGTACCAGCACTCTGTTTCAGAAAGACTCAGGAGCATAATGTCACAAAGGTAAGACTGCCTCTTGCAAGCCAATTTTTAAATATAAATATTTGGCTATATATATATTTCATCGATGTCGGACGTAATTTGGAGATGTCGTATCTCCAAAATCATAATTTTTCAGGAAATAAGAAACTGCGTATTTTTTAAGTTATTAAACATTGTATCATTAAAGTTGGTATTATACCTTATATTGCTATCATATACTGTTGTGTACCAACATTAACACAACATTTCCTCAAATGCATGTTTAATCGGAGATATGAGATTTAATATTTGGAAAACAGGAGTTTACGCTCTCATTGATAAGAATGGTACGGACACAGGCGTCGCGTTTATCAAGGTCTGCGGTCGCATTGAGCCTTTTGACAAGAGACAAGGCTTTAAAAAGCTAATCAGAGCTAATGATTGTGGTTACATACATCTTCAACTCATACAACTCTATTTTAAATGTTTAAGAGCTATGAGTGATGCAATACCAAAATAAAACGATAAGATGACTAGGCGGAATAGACGGAAATTAATCTGCATGCAAACTGTTTTTAAAGCAGTTTAAAACGGGTTTTAAAACTGTTTGGCATATAACTGATACACATATTTGAATCATGAATAACCAGTGTTTTGAGGACATTTATCTCAGATAATGTGTTGCTCGACAAGGTTTTCTTAATCGTTGCGACTTTCAATCTTGAGAATAAATGAGAAGTAATGCTGAAAGGCTCTCGAAAAAAAGGGCGGCGTCTCAGACAGTCCGAAGCTATTTTCAACATTTTTCATTGGTTAATCATTTCTAAAATTTACACAGCCATGTGGGGACTGACCGATAGTATCGGTTTAAAAAAAAAACAACAAAGCCCAAAAATTGAGTTACGAGGATTCCGCCCAACAGCGACGATGTATTCACCATTGTTGTTCTGTGAAAATTAAAATAATCTATTTATGGCTCTGGATTTCTGCAATGCCTTTGTGAAATCCAACTGTACAGACACCAGCCGCAGGGCAATCAGGTCTTAAAAGAGCAAAAGTCATTGTTTGCTGGGGGACTGTAAATTATCGTAATTTTGTAAAATTCTGAATTTGTCAAGATTCACAGAGGCTAATGGAAATTTACAGAAAACCAAATCTTTAACAATCTCATATAAATGTGGTGTTTGAACCTCACGCACAGCAATTTTCAGCTCAATTTAGATGTAAAACCAGTCTTTTACGAGGTGCCACCATAGCCTGGATTCCTGGTAACCAGTAATTTAATCTACGTTACACTGAAATTGACCCTTAAACCGCTGAAATTCAAATTACATTACACTTTTTAAAATTACAGGTACACTTTATAAAATTACACTTTTGCTTTGAAGCTTTTTGAGTTAATGTTCTGGGCACCAAAGTAAAAGAACCTTATAACTGTACTGACTAATAATAAGTTTAGATTGTCACCTTTTCTGGATCTGCATGCAGCCAGTCATCAGGCTGTATCTGTTTATCAGTTCCACAGAGTGGTGCAGCTGGCCAATCAGAAGGCTTGGTGTGTGGGGGACTTGTTCAGTGCTGTGGCTCAGTTCTGCCAACTCCACCAGGGTCTGGAGCACAGAGGGCGGACAGTGCCCAGCCTGTTTGACTGGATATTGAAAACCAAGCGCTAGAGGGCCAAACATCCACTGCATGGACCAAAAGGGAGACACCACATATCCGTTCTGTGCTAATACATCTATATAGTCTGGAACCAATGTGAAAACACCCAACAAACATCCCATTCAAGCCCACCTCTGCACTCCACAGACTACTCTTTAATGCAATGGTTCCCACCACCAAACCTTTTCAATGATCACAAATCTAACTGCTAGACTGTGTGGTCCACCTGAAGACCCAGTGATCATCCACAAATTCTGCCGTCACTGTACATCAAAACATTATTTCCATGGTTCAGCTGGTTTGCTTGAGCATGTAAGCTGCTGTGAAACTCCACGTATCACAGGTTACCAGTTTGGTTTACCAGATGCCAGAAGGCATTCTTAGCATGAGACTCCGTAGAATCCATACAGAATCTGTACTTCACACTTAGCCATAACATGTGAACTTGCTATCTCCGAGCACCAGCACATCCCACATTCTATCCTTTGATATCCTCATTAAGATTCACTGCTTTCACCCACTACAAACCTTTATTCAGATACCTGCACCTCCTGTCACCATTGTATGTCTTTACTTGATCACAGAAATTTTGGGATATACTGTAGAAATAAATGCCTTGTTCATATCTATTATTACTTAAAACAAGCTGGAGATGCCGTTTGGCTCAATGCATATCGAATAGGTTGTGATTTGAGGATATTTCCCTTTAAATTGTGCATGTTCCAATGTCTTTGCGTGCACGGAAAGTTAGATCCAACAGTTGCCAGCTCTGATTAGAGGAACATGGTTTAAACCAATTAATCAGCCTTGACATTTTGTAGTGTGCAGATTTTTACCATACAACAAACCCCTTTCAAATGCACAATATGACTTTTTATCAAGGAAAATATGGAAGCTATCCTGTAGTTAAATATGCTGAAATGTTTGTATATTAAATATATAGTGAAATCCTATTCAACGCACACCACATACAACATGTTTATTTAAAGTTTACAATGGCGATATGTTCAACTGTTTTATTGTATCTCTGAGACTGAATTCTGTGTTTAGTTTTCTGTGACTACTGTTATTGAAGAGAATTTATTTTGGCTAGATGTAAATAGTTTAGACTGTGAGTTAATGTACATGCGGACTAAAAATGGAAATGTCAAGTTTTGGTTTTATGATCCCAAAGGCACACAAACATGATCACAGAAGAAAGCTCACCAGACTACTGTAAAAGTTTAGAGTAAGATTATATGTTTAAAGTACGGTACAATACAGTTTTGTCACGTGAAAGTTGACTTTTAAATGTGAAATCTAGTGCGTTGCTGGTCTCGCCGCATAGTGAAAAATAGTAATGTGTTTTAATATCAGCGCTGAAAGCACACAAAGCTATAAGTCTGACACAGTATACCTGAATGTATTTATGTTTTCAAAATAAAATTTGCGTACAGTGATTTTGATGTCAACAGCCTTTATTTGGAAAGATCTGTGTGAATGACTTGCAGAAAAAAGAATACAATGCACCATGTGTTTAATATTTAGAACTTAAATAAAACAGAAATTTATCTTGTCATTCCTCAGGCAAAAATTTGTTGACAGTTATGCGACTACAATGGAAGTTAAAGGGGCAACCACACAACGACTGCCCCATTGACTTCCATCATCATTGCATTTCTGTGCACTTCTTGGTTTTTAGAAAATGAGGGATGACTCAAGAGTTACTTTACATTTCTTCAGAAAGACTATGGCAGTGTGACTACAGATGACACTCAATATCTTACTATAATTACAAAGGTTAATCCTAAAAGCTAAAAGATGTAGGAATGCTGTAATATTCCAATACATCATCCAGTATAGTTCGACCCAAGCTCCTGTAGTTTGCCTCTCAGTGCCAAATCCTGCAGGTTTAATCTTTATTACCTGCAGAAAGAGCGACAGTCAGGTTTGAAGTTACTGGCATGTTGTGCATGTGAATATCTTTATGAGTTATCTGCATGTTTCTGAACATGTGTCCATGTGTTTGCAAACATGTGGCCTTGCACAGGTGGGTATAATTGCTTGTAATGATGGTGTCCCCCTCATAGTTGAAAGCACAGGAGAAGATCTCATCGGTATGTCCTTCCAGCACCTGCAAACACACTTTTGTGTTTCCGCACCACACGCACACTGTCCTATCCGCGCTTGCTGTCAAAACGTGCCTCCCCTGCGGATTAAAACAAACCTAGAGCGAGAGAGAGAGAGAAACAGAAAGCGTATTATTTTTCAGTCTTTTGTTACGATAATGCATCGGGACAGTCCATCATATTCCATCAGAAACAATTACCTTTCATTGTGCTTGTGGGAACATCCTATTTCAATGTGCAAGTGGAAAACAACGAGAAGCAGAGGGTGGTGCACACGAACTGAATTTTACCTGTGTTGATATGACAGGCGAAGCGTGTGTGCGCAGTTGAGTTATCACTTTTACGCAGGAAATGGAAATATTCTGGTGTTGATGGTGAGGTTTGGGAGGGAGGGCCGAGAAGACAGAGGAGAGGATATTATAGTAAGATGGTTTAAGGATAAGTCTGAGCATAAACATATTAGGAAAAGAGAAGGCACATGGAAAGAGCAATAAGCCGGCTCTGAAAAAAAAAAAGAGAATGAGTCAAAGAGAATGACAGGCTTCCTGGATAAAGGCAAGAGGGCAAAACGGGTAGCGAATAACAGGAGACCAAGACAGGAAATGACAGGAAATGAGTAGACAAAGATTAAATGTGATAAAAGCAGAGAGGGAAGGGTTATTAGGTTATTAGGTAAGGCAAAGATGAGTAATAAGCAAAAATGAAGTGATAAAATATAACATTTTATATGTGTGAAGGTATATCTGCCCATTCCGTGCCTTTGAAATTTCTTCTTTATGGCCCTCCAGTTTACATACACATTGGAATGTTTCTGCATTGTACACTCTTGATGTACCTGCACAAAAACACCAATAATCACATTCTGAATCCACAGCAGTTATAGAGGAACCTCACATTGCACTGTGACATTTTCTTGACAATTAAGTATTTTCTTTTTGAAAGAGGCAAGTTTATTTATATAGCACATTCCATACACAATGGTAATTCAAAGTGCTTTATATAAAAAAAATTAAAATAAGCAAAATAATTACAACAGATGCATAAGAAATAAAAATAACAATAAAAGTAAATAAAATTCAGAGAATATAAAACGTATTAAAATAATTAAAATAGAGGATACATAAAATACAGTGCAATCAGTCAGACTTTGCATAATGCTCATTTAGTTAATGTACAGCGACAAGCTGAAAGAAGAAGAAGAGTTAATGTACAGCTAAACCGTTGTGTTTTGAATCTGGATTTGAATGTTGATAAATAATCACTAATATTATCTAACCACAGAAACACAAAAATGCAATGAGACATGAAAAACGATGAGGATTTATCTCACTGTGTTTATCTCACCCATATACTTCTAGTAACAGATCAGTCTCAGATTAGATCAGATAGAGGGAGAGAGAACTTGAAATGATGAACCTGAATGAAACATGTAAAAAAACATTAAATGGGTTAAATAATGAAAAATAGTGCCTTTTGCCATAAAGCAGTTACTTTAAAAACTAAACAGCAATATTATTGACTATACATATTTACAGTGTGCAAATGGTTTTTATAAAGTGAATGGAATTACACTGATTTGCGGATTCTACAGCAGCATATTTATATAAGTATATATTTTTAATACACATAAAGGCTACATAAATTAAATTCTTGTACAATACACACACACTGACCTGCCTGAAGGAACTTCCCACAGAATGGCAGTGTGGTCAAATGAACCCGTGACCAACCGATTGCTCATTGTGTTAAAGAAAAGAGAGATTACCTCTCCAAAGTGACCTTGAAACATTTTTAATATCGTGTGCGGACAGAAGAATCTGATAGAAAGATGGAGTCCAATTCAAGCAAAGTAATATTATATTAATTTTCCCTAATTCATCACTTAGATCTCACAGAGCTATTTATAATTTAAATTCATAGAGAAATAATTGGAGAGGTAAGAGGGGTAATTACGCAGCACACACACACACTGCTCTGTCACACTGTTTTGCCATGTGCTGTGCAGAGGAAAAGACCCCCTAATATTCAATCACAGCCCTCTTTCCCCATCCTCTCACTCCTCATACCATCCTGCTCTGCATCCCAGATTTGTTTACATTCAGTGTAGGTGTTACAATACTGTTCAGCTAAACAAAGTGGAACTCGTCGCCATGGCATTAAATGGCTAAATTATTCCATAAATGGCAATAGAAAAGATTTAATGATGAATTCATAAATGCTCCCATGAGTGAGTTTTCACTGATCACAGAGAATAAAAGAGAAATTATTAGAATTCCCATCAAGTGAGAATGACAAAAGAGTGCAGGATGCGATAGAAAAGTGTGGGATGAGATGGAAGAGAGACAGATAAAATAACAATTCAACTAACAGAAGAGAAACACTAGTTGATAAAAGGAAAGTACACATAATGTCAATGTGGACACCTCTTCCCTGCTCTCAACATCCCATAATTTGGCTGGGATGAAAAAAGCGCAAAGGTTGTGGGTTTGATCCCAGGGAATACAAGTACTGATTAAAAAAATACCTTGAATTCACTGTAAGTCGCTTTGGATAAAAGCGTCTGCCAAATGAATAAAAGTAAATGTTCAGCCTTGTTGAATATCTAAAACAGCAAATCAGATATCAGCAACTACAACTACAACACATATCAGCAACTTTCATCTTTTCTCTGAAATACAATAATGTGATGCAATGGCATTTCCTGTCAAATCCAAGATAAAAACTCTTAAAAATATTCAAAAGAACCATGAAAGTATCATAGAATTAGTCAACAAGATTTATGTGCTACTTTCAAGTCTTCTGAAACCATTAAACCTCAAATGCGTCTACATGCAAAATTATTAAATGTATACAAAGACTAATAATAAGTCTTCAGAATACTGGGAATTTGACTTAGTAAAGTCAATAAAAAGTGAATGAAGTTTTCTTGGACATTTTTGAAGATTGGTCATTTTAGAGCCTTAATTCTCATTATCTTTCACTGTAAAGAAAAGAGCTAGGATAAACTTCTATAAACATACACAACATAAGTGTGAGAAAATAATTACAGAATTTCCATTTCGGGGTAAACTACTCCTACAACTGCCAACAAAAATGTGAATACAAGAACAAAAGTAATACTTTTCTTTTTTTTTTAAGAGAAAGTGGGATGCCGGACATACAATTTCAGCTGTGTGTCTTCTAAATGTGTAGAAGCACTTTCCTGTTTCAGCACTCCACAACTTGCAGGTCTTGTCAAAGGAGCCAGTGGCAACCTTGTCGCTGAGAGAGAGAGAGAGAGAGAGAGAGAGAGAGAGAGAGAGAGAGAGAGAGAGAGAGAGAGAGAGAGAGAGAGAGAAGGGGGCAGAGGGGAGAAAAAAGGAAAGGGCTTCTGTTATGACTCAAAGTGACAAATGCTCTGATTGTAATAACAACATGGGTCTGCCTGCTGTGCACTAACCCTGCAGAGAAACGAGAGCAATGAGGCAGACAGGTTACCGAGAGGCTTTATCCCTGTTGCAATGTGAAAAAGGCTAAAAGAGAAATGAGGGGAAAGTGGGTAAGCCATTCAGAACGATTTAAGGGGCGCTGGAGGGCCTACGTGATTAAATGTATCAGAGGAGTGTTATTACCCGTAAGGGTTGTTGAAGGCGATGGCATATACAACGTTCTTGTGGCCCTCCAAAGTGTGCAGCTCCTCCCCAGATGCTGTGTCCCATATTTTACATGTCCTGTCACAGCTTCCAGTTATAAAACTGCAAACAGATGAGGAGTAAAGGAGACAGACTGAGTTATAGCAATGTTTGGGGAGGGGCTGACATGTGCACACTGCTGATAACCTCACCATGATCCAGATTTATTGAAGGCTACGTTCGTCAGGGGCAAGATGTGAGCCTGAAGTGCCTGAGGAGGAAGAGAGAGGACAAACACTTGCACTTAACCAAATTAACTCATTTCAAATCTATAAGCTTGACTGTGTAATTTCCATTAAGTAGTACGCTTTGATGTACAATGTCAATCAAAATCCTCTGCTGCCACCTAGTGGGTAATATTTCATGCTGTTATTAGACAACATTTATTCCATTTAGAAAAAATGGTAAGGACTAATATTATGCATTACATATTTTAACACCAACAACATATTATAATATTTACAAAAAAATGTTTTATATAGGCAGTAACCTATAAAACCTTTAAAAAATGCTTTTGTATACAGATACGGTAACACAAGCATTTTGACACCAATGTATAAATTTCATTACATGAGATAACAAAATATCAACTCAGGTAACATCTGTAAACAAAAGTTGTAAGAACTCAGCTATTTCTGTAATTACTACCAGCCGGTGTACCACAGGTGCAGTTCACCACATTTGACTTGTGACAAATGTGCTTGCACTTGTGGCATTTTTAAATGCGGTTTGTGTGTCCAAATAGTGTTTGTGGCCGCTGTATAGTGTATAGTAAAATATAAATGACAAAATAGTGAGAGGAACTAAACTCATGTGCAATATTGGAACCTGATATAATCTAACAATTATGATTATGAGTCTGCCAACTGCAGACTGCCAGACTTTTCTTACACCTTGCCTATAGTGGGCACCAAAATCATCCCAGAGGAAATGTTGAGAAGTGCTTTGCTTTTTTATTTTTTCATAAGAGTTTCCTTAGAGATTGCCTGACTGCTCAGAACAATAATTTTAAAACATCAGAGATAACAATAAAAAGTACACTGCACAATTTATTTTATAATATTACATATTACAAATGTCCCAGTTGTCTAGTTTTGATTGGATTTTATATGGTTAATATCTTACAATAAAAGTTATTGAAAACATTTCCACACACAAATTTGTATAGAGTACAGTGTTGCCTATGGCTGAAAAAAAATCATATTATTGGTTATGAAACCTCAGTACTCTGAGACAAAATCAAACTTAATAGTGGTTGATATTGCATTAACATTCATTAACATTTTGTATTGATTACTGCCATATCTCATGCTTCATTCTGCTAGGAATAACTTGTCGTTTTATGATGTCTGTTACGTGACTGTGAGCACTTATTTCAAATTCTATATTCTATCCTGCAGTCTTTTTAGTTAAATGACATGATAATTGTGGCTTTAATCTTATACAAATAAACAGTTACACCAGCACATACTAGTACTCTGGTAGCTACATACAAGTCACAAATGCGTGCCCCACTTCTGTAATTTAACACCGGAAGCGTCGTAGAGAATAGCGATATGACGTCATCATTTAAAACCCGCGGTGTAACTTGGGAATTGCAGTCCGTATAACTGTACGTATAACTACAACTAGTTAAATCTGTCTTACTAAAAATCATTACAATTATGGTAACGTTTCTTATATGATATTTTTTCATGTACCAGGCAACATCACGATAAAAAAATTGCTAGGTTAAATTTGAAAAAAAAAAAAAACCGTGTTATTGTTCTGTATTAACACACTTTATGACAATTAAAGTCATTACATTTTATTTATGTTATTAATACAATAAATACATTTTGATATATGTAATGTCATTTTCTCGATATATGTAATGTATTTAATGAATATTTGATGATTGCTCCACCATACATTATTTCATTTTAACTTTAATTTTTTTTTATTTAATTTCATTTTATTGTCCTAACCCTCCTGCGTAAGTATTTTTGATCTGAACATGAGTTCAGAACCAAAGTAGATTAGTTTGCCCACCTGTGAGTTTTTCTGGAATGACATCTGCGTCTTGGTATGTAAAAACAACTGCTGTAACTCTTTTAAAGAGAATGCTGTATTATTATTTTTATTTCTCGGAAACAATGCTGTCAGTGTTTATTTTGTAATTTTTTAATTATGTATGAGCGATTTTTTTGTTCACAAAGTGCGAATTTTGATTTATTTTATACACAATTGCTAAATACATGTTATGTTATGTTATGTTATGTATATTCAGTGTCGTTGTCACAAAACGGCCCAGCACAAATCGGCGAAAGTACTACATTTCCCACAATTCCACCGGTCAGAGTTGTGTAACTTTCGGAGCGTCTTCCAGGAGAAACTCTGCGGCCCAGACGATTTGGCAGAAACATCAAACAAATCGATTGTGAATGACACAAAATTTTACGGAGTTGTATATAATCGTCCGCAACGAGAAAAGTATCGATCGTAAACGTTTGGAGACTGGCTTTGAAAGAATACAAGAGTGGATTTAAGAACGCAAGATCGCGAGGGCCTGTCCAATATGTCCTCTTCCTCGCAGGCATCTTCCAGGCGGCAATGGTGCTACCTTTGCGACCTGCCAAAGATGCCCTGGGCCATGATCTGGGACTTTAGCGAGGCGGTATGTAGAGGGTGTGTGAACTACGAGGGAGCAGACAGAATAGAACTGCTCATTGACACAGCTCGACAACTGAAGAGAACCCATGTGATGCAGGACGGCAGATCTCCGGGTCCACAACCTGGTGGTAAACACGGTCCCAGTGGTAAGGAGGGTCCTATGGAGGCCGGCAGACCGCCCTCCGAGCGATATGAAAGGGGCAGGGGAGAGTATGTGTCAGCCCGGCTGCCGAACGGGCTGCCTAGACTCGAAGATGGGGGTCCGCCCGAGGTTAGTAGGCAGAGTCCTAATGCCAGAAGGACTATGGTGGGGGCTGTACCACCCAATCTAATGACCCAGGGGCTCGTTGGAACCCCACATGGCCTAATGACGGCAATGCCTGGTCTTAATGCCAGAGCTGGAAGTGCCCCGTTGACCATTTCTGCTCCTATGTTGAATGAAATCAGTAAAAGACAGGCCCTAGCCATGGGGATGAGTGTGGGTGTGGCCTCTTTTATGCCCCCTGATTATGAAAAGGAGTTGAAGGAGAAGCAGAGAAATGTTGAAGCATTAGGGGAGCTTTCTGAAAGTGTGAGGAACCGTGCAGACGACTGGGCTGGACGCCCCAAAGCAGTGCGAGAAGCTTTACACACCCTCTCTGGCTGCACCCCTTTTAATGTTCGATTTAAAAAGGACCATGGTCTGGTAGGAAGAGTGTTTGCCTTTGATGCCAAGATGGGGGTTGAGTTTGAGCTGAAAGTTTTCATTGAGTACCCATGTGGATCTGGCAGTGTGTTCTCCAGCATATTAGCTTTGGTCAAGCAGATGTTTCATGACTCTCAAAAAGATACTGGCAAGGTCATTAACTCAGGCTACAAATATGTGGAGTATGAGAAAAGGCACGGCACCGGTGACTGGCGTCTCCTCTCTGAGCTTCTCAGCGATGCGGTGCGAGCATTTAAAGATGTACCTGTCCCAGAAGCCCTCCCGCAGCCATACCTGGATGCCAGCTGCTCCATGCTGCCCACTGCACTCTGCCACATAGGCCGCCCAACACAGCCGAGAGTACGCAGACGTAAAGCTTCACCCGAGCCGGACACAGCAGAGAGGATGACAGCTGAGCACTGGCCGTTGGGTGCATACCCTGGCATGCCTGCCCATTTGCCCGCTACCTCACTAGCTGGCGCTGGACAGCCTCCTGTCCTTCAGGAGGGCCTGGGAGCCCACAGTAGTGACCCGTCACCTATTACAGCACTCATGAGTGTAGCAGATAATGTGGGCACAGCAACCCAGTCTCCAAAAGATGCCCCAGGCAGTAGCGGTGCACACTCTAACGTAGGGCGCCAGAACAGCACCAGTCCCTCACCTGGAGGTCAGCGACGCCTGGCCTCCCGCAACGGAGAACCCTCAGCTGGCAGCAGTACAGGAGGGCTGGCTACAGCTATCACTATGCCCCTCCCTACCGGAGGTGACCAAGGTGCCGTTATGGGGGGCGAAGCATCCGGGAATAGCGGTGGAGGCGGTGCTCCTCTATGCTGTACTATCTGTCGTGAGCGTCTGGAAGACACACACTTCGTCCAGTGTCCATCGGTGCCTGGGCACAAGTTCTGTTTCCCATGCACCAGGGACTTCATCCGCAGACAGGGCTCTGGGAGTGAGGTGTACTGCCCCAGCGGGGAGAAGTGCCCCCTCGTGGGCTCCAATGTGCCGTGGGCATTCATGCAAGGAGAGATCTCCACCATTCTGGCAGGAGATGTCAAGGTGAAAAAGGAACGAGACCCATAACAGCCTGCAGCAGGTTTGATATATGCATAATGTGTTTAGAATCACTATAATGTGGCACTTATTAGTACTGAAAAATAGTCAATAATCTATATATTGTCTGTCTAAAGAGCTCAGTCTTTCTCACTGTACTTCAAATACTTTTTTTCTGTAGTATAGCAAAGAAACACATTTTGCAAAACTGTAGAGAATTACAGTGCACAGTGACTGAGGCTTTCATGTTTCTGAAAGTATTGAGCTGTATTTTCCATGCCATTTGACAGTTTCTTTGAAAATATTTCTTACTTCTAACTAAAAATAGGTCATTTGGAACAATTTGGCAATGAATTAACAATGACAGTATTTTTAGATGAACTGTTTTTTAAACATGCTGACTAAACATAATTCTGTCTGTTTCCCCCTGACAGATGTTAACCTCACTCAATGAGAGCTGTAATTCTGAGCCCTAAAGATGGCTGCCGTGATCCAGTGGCCCACAGCACTGCTGGAGTTGACTGCTATTGGGCAGGTCCTCTTTCTCCTAGATTTCACCTAGATCCTTTTCTGCCCTCTTTCTTTTACCTTCTTTACTTTCCCTCCTTCCTGAGAAGGAGCACACAGCCCTTTTTCTTTTTAGAGATGACTGTTTATTAAATCCAGCTGCACTTATTTCAGTCACTACTTAGATCTGTTGCCCCGTATAGAATTATTTACAGCGCTTTAAGAACCTTCAGTCGTGTAGACAAACACCAGGTTCATAAACCGTGTTGTATTTACAATGAATGATATTCAACAAAGCATTTTAAAGATACAGTGGGGTTAACAGTGATTTCCAGAATGTGTTATCACCAGACAGATGCAGATTGTGCAGCGCCTATTTAACTCCCTGGCACCATCCCTTACAATCACAAAAGCTGTACCGAACTAAAGACTCATTCTTGTTTTGCGGTTGTCTATGCTGCATAAAACTGTTAAATAGTCCGGGAATATTACTAAGTGCTAAAAGCCGTTTTGCTTCTCAATCCAGCATGTACAATAGATATATTTGTTTTTTACTTTGTGTAGAACGTATCCCTTTTATTGGTTATATAGATGTGCAATCTCTAGATTTGATACCGTATTGCTTTATGTACCACTAAGTCTTTGAATGAATAGAAAACCAAAGATAGATATGCTGAAATGTTGTATCATAATGCTATAACATATATTTTTGTGGTAAAATGGTTTTGTGGCTTTCATCAGATAACAAAGACATTATAGGGAATGTTTTACATTGGGAACTTGTATTTAAACCTATATGGGTGAACACAAAATAGATTTTTATTACAAGCAAGCAGATCACTATATTTTGTATTGTAACCCATTGGCTTTTAAATTGTTGGAGGCGATGACTAGTTTATTATTATAAGAACAGAGCTGTTCTGTTTTTACAAGTATATGGTCCAGATGTTTTTTCATCTTTACATAAAGGCATACATGGTGAGAATTATTTTAATGTAAGTGACAAAAGAGTTGACATAGCCAGCATCAAATAGAATTTACAAATGCAGACAGACCTTATACAGCGGCTCCAAAGGTATTTAAACACTTCAGCCACATTTCAACATTTCACTTAAACCTCCTGGGTGAAATTTACCCTGAACAACTTTTACAACATAACAAATATATGAAATATATTGAAAAATAGGTGAAAATAGGTAAATATATGAAAATAGGTTATGGTTTTTTGTGTTTGTTGTTTTTAAAAGAATTTGAAGCCTATCTTAGAATCAACAGGTTCTTTTGGTTTTTGCAGAAACAGAATTCAGAGAACTCAGCAATCAAATGTACAGGTAAATTATATAAAAATCAAAAAGTTATGTTTTAACCGTATGTTGTTTAAAATAACAGGTAGGTAAAGTGTGTAAAAAAAAAACAATTTAAATTTGTTGGTCAATATTACAGGAGGGTCAAAAAAATGTTCATTTTATTGATTTAGATTCTTAAAAGCAGTTTAAGTGTCTTAATACTTTTGAGGGCCCTGTAAGTTTGAATTTGGAACTTCATGTTGTTTTCATGTCTTCAGTCTTGTATGACATTGAAAAATATACTATATGACTAAATATATAAATGCATAAGTACTGTTCTGTGAGTCTTTTGTTTAATCAGCTTTTTATGTTACAGCTCAAATTGTATTTAAATTAAAAGATTGCCTTTTCACAAACTCCCAGCGGCTATTGATTTTTTTCTTTATATACAGTGGCTCATAATTTTGAAAATTACTAATATAACACTGGAAGTTCTTTAAATGCTTTGGTGCATTTTTTGTTAAACAAAATAGACATGTTTATGTACAGATGTGCAAAATACAGCAGAATAAATGGAATTAACAGGGAATGGATTTTAGGGGCAGGTTATTGTCAAATAAATATAAGTGATACTGCCCATGTTTCTCATTACACATTTTAGAAACATGGGCACTGTTCATGAGGTTGAGTACCTGAGGGAAGAAACATCTTGTGCCTGGCTCTTCTGCTTCGTGCTAATAACCTTTGTAAGGGAATATTGCCATTATTTACACCTGGGCAGATTGTGAGACCAAGCTTTATTAGTAATGTGAAGATCATTACAATATGGTAACATTTCTCATATCATATTTTTTGCATCTAAAACGTCTGAATAATAAAGCTTTGAGATTAATCTTGTTATAAAAAAAAAAACTATAAACACGTATTAATTCATTTTCTTGATTAACTTTATACACTTAAGAAATAAAGTAATTTATTACTTTTTAATACAATGTTGTATTATTATTTGGTATTTATAATTCATTTTGATAGATGTGATGTCTGCTCTATCATACATTGTCTCTTATTTAGCTTTAATATTGTTTGTGTGTGTATATATATATGTTTACATTATATTTACAATTGATCTGAACTCGAGTTGCCCACCAGTGACCATTTCTGAAATGACTTATCCCGTCATTGCATCCAATAAATATTCATAATGTTCAATTTGTATTTGTTGTATCCGGGAGTGTATAACGTGCAAAGAATGTAGTTTTTTTTTTTTAAAAACATAACAGTGACATGTATTTGTCAGTTATGGTTTCCCATAACCAAAATGTGACCTCTGCATTCAACGCATCCTTCGTGAGGAGTGAACACACACTGCAAGTCGTGAACACACACCCGGAGCAGTGGGCAGCTATCACTGCAGCGCCCGGTGAGCAATCAGGGGTTAGGTGTCTTGCTCAAGGGCACTTCAGTTGCTACCTGCCGGCACTGGAATCAAACCAGCAACCTACTGATTACAAGCCTGACTCCTTAACCAATAGGCCACAACAAAACTGCTTTTGTTATTTTCCACCTGAATTATTTTATTTAGTTTAGATCTAATTTATTTATTTAGTTGTAGACATAACTATTTTTTTTTTTTTCCTTTCGTATTTCATTTTGTATATGTCCAATGTGGCAAAAAGGGCCAGCGCTCGTCGACCAAACTAACTACTACATTTCCCACAATTCTGCCGGCAAAGTTGTGCAACGTAAGACGCGTCTTCCTGTAAAAATGGGGCCCAGACGACTTGCCAGAAACGTCCAACAAATCGATTGTAAATGACACAGAAACACAGTTGTATACAGTTGTCGATCGAAGGTGTCGATCGCAAACACTCGGAGACTGAGAGAATACCAGGGTGGATTTGAGAACAGCACCAGCCCCTCTCCTGGAGGTCAGCGGCGCCCATCTTACATCAAGGGAGAACCCTCAGCTGGCAGAAGTTTTGTTGGGCTGACCACGACTCTCATCATGCCCGTGGCGATCAAAAATGACCAAGGGGCCGTTACGGGTGGCGAAGTCTCGGGGGCTGGCGGCGCTTCTATATGCTGTTGTATCTGCCATGAGCATCTAGTAAACAGCCACTTCGTCCAGTGTCCATCGGTGCCTGCGCACAAATTCTGTTTCCCTTGCACCCGGGAATTCATCCACAAACAGGGCTCAGGAAATAGGGTGCACTGCCCCAGCGGGCAGATGTGCCCTATCGTGGGCTCTAATGTGCCGTGGGAGTTCATGCAAGGAGAGCTATCCGTCATCCTTGCAGATGTGAGATGAAGGAAAGAGACCCAAAACGGCCTGCAACAGGTTTGATTTATGTGTAGTGTGTTTATAACCACTATAATGATCTGTAATTTGTTATCTCTACCCACTATTTTTGGCACTTATTAGTACTGAAAAATAGTAGATAATTTATGTCTGTCTAAACAGCTAGTTCTTTCTCACTATATTTGAAATACTTTCTTCTGTAGAACAGAAAAGAAATACATTTTGCAAAACTTTTTTGCTTCCAGAATTACAGTGTACAGTGACTTTCAAATTCCTGAAAGTACACAAAGTATCATAAAAATAGTCAGTATTACTTAATAGTAATAGTCAGAAAATGTTACTTGTTTTCCAGTTTTCAAATGGGTCATTTGAAATAATATGGCAAATATAACTTTTTATTTATAGGTGAACTATTCCTTAAACATAGAAACGTGCTGACTGAAAAGTTAATACTGTCTGTTTTTCCCAGACAGATCACTCACTCAAGAAGGCCACCATGATTCTGTGGCCTGCTGCTTGTGGGCAGGTCCTCTTCCTGACAGATTTCACCCCGATCCTTTTTTTATCTGCTTCTTATTTTCCTTCTACCTCCTTACACTTTCCACACTTTCTGAGATAGTAGGCATTTACAGCCATTGTCATTTAGTGACATAAATGTCATTTAGTGACATTTACAGCATACAGCCATTTACAGCATACAGCCTCTTTATAGATGACCATGTATTAAACCCAACTTCACTTATTTCAGTTACTTAGATCTGTTGCCTCAGATAGATTCATATACTGTACAGCACTTTAAGAACCTTCAACTTTTATATTGCTAAGGCTAAATGCTCTTCCGCTTCATGATCCAGCATGTACTATAGATATCTTAGTTTTTTTACTGTCTAGATTGTATTAACATGTCCCTTTTAATCGTTATATAGATGTGCAATCTCTAGATTTGATGCTATATACCTATATAGGTGAACACAAAATAGATTTTTACTGAAGAATCCTTAGATCCTCACAATCAAATTGTTTGTGTTGTGTTTTGATGTGTATGTTTTGTTTTTAATTCATTTATAATCATTTATTCACATAATTATTTATAATCATTTAAAAATCATTAGTTATTTACACAATTTATCATTTGATTTTTTTTATTATAAAATCATTTTTATTTATCATTTGATTTGATCATTTATTATAATATCATTTAAGTATTTTATCATTCATTTCTCTTTTTATTATATATTTTTTTATCTTTTTATATTTTTCTGTTTTATATTTCTTATTATTTTTTGCTTATGCTTTTTCATTATTGTTCAGTCTCATGATTGTGGGGTTTCATGAATTGTTTGCTCTGTATAACCTCTGATAAGAGGGGATGTTTATGGAAGCCCAAGGTTTTATAGGATGTTGTTTAAACATTGAGACATACGCAACTAAGACTGTTCAATAAACTATGTTCTTATACCATCATCACTTCATCTCCTGCTTCTGCTCTTTTCTGGCTTTCATCAGTCAACTTCTTGACTGACAGAAGACTGTTTAGCACTCATTTTGGGTATTTCTGTATACCAGAAAAGAATTGCTGTTAAAAGGGTTTGGGTATCGACAGCTCTGCTGACAAGTTGTTCTGTTACCGGAAGAACTGATATTTCTGGTGGGATCTGGCATCCGGAGCTGAATTTTAATTATTGTCTTGGCATGGAGACTCCGATCTAACACAACCAAGCAGATCACTATATTATGTATTGCAACCTACTGGATTTTAAATTGTTGGACACAAAAATTAGTTTAAAATTACTAGAACAGAGCTGTTCTGTTTTTTATAAGTATATGGTTCAGGGTTTTTTACATTGTGAGAATGATTTTGATCTAAGTGATAAAAGAGTTGACACAACCAGCATCTATTAGAAATGCAGACCTCATACAGTGGTTCATTTCATTGATTTAGATAACAAAGTGTCTTTTGAGGGCCCTGTAGATTTGGATCCCCATTTTTTGTGTCTTCAGTTCTGTTTTTGGCATTATAAAATATATTTGATTACATATATAACACAAAAGCACACTGTACTGTAAGACTTTTGTTGAATCAGCTCAAATTGTATTTAAATTAAAAGATTGACTTTTTACTCCCAGAGGCCATTGTTTTTTTTTATAGTGGTTCACCAACATCTAAACGCAGCCAAAAGTCAACACACCAAACTTTGACCCTTCTACTAAGTTGCTATATAAGATTAAAGTTAAGATTACAGATTATTTTTTCATGGTTTTATATGGAATGTTTTTTTTTACTTGAATAAAATCAGTTTATTTAGATGTACGTTTCAGCTTAACTGTCAGAACATTTTTATAGTATAGTTTACATGTTGAAGTACACAGTACAGCGTGGAAACTGGGTGAGCCAATAATAAGAGGACCGTTCCACCGGATTTTGATTAAATTATTATGAAATAGTCTAAATGTGTGTAGACCTGAATGAGTTGTTTTTATTCCTGTTGGAGATTCAGAAACTGTTCAAGGTTATTGCATGTTTGCTTTCGTAATTCTTCTGTTTGTCTGCTTATCTGCTCTGTGTGGAAAGGACGTGATTACAATCCTGACGGTTTAGACCGTGTAATTTATGCCACTGTGTTCAATAAAAGTAAATGACTTCTTACAGTTAAACTGTTATTTTCGAATGTATTTAACTCAGATATTTTAGTAGAAAACCGTGAAGTGATCAAATCTGGTTAAAAGTTCTGACAGGATATTTTTTGCTGTAGTGGTAACTTTGTCCAGCAGGTGGAAATGTTTTACCAATGTATTGTCAACATCAGAGGAAAACAATAGAATAGAATGTAAGGTTTGACTTCTGCAGTATTACTTTGTTGATGTGATTGATGGATACAAAATCAAATTCAATGACTCAAATCCAGAACAATGTTTGTTATAGATGGACAAATACTTTTAGAATACTTTCAGCCTATAGACGGACTGATTTGAATTACAATTGTATAGGCACAATATATAACATTTATAGAAATACACAAACATAATATATATTAACTACTGTCTGCACTTCATAGATACATTAAAAATATAGCACAAGCACACTTTTTGATAGCACAAGCACAAACGTTTTGATATTAAATTTTTTTGAACTCGCTGTATTTCGAGTAAGTTAAAACGCCACTATCAATTAAGCACCACCACAGGAAGGCCTTTTGGCTGTTCAAAAACATTAAAACACGTTTCTAATATTCTGCTTCCTCCATTAGCGTCACCCATTAAGACTATTGTTATCCAATTATAGAGGTGTTAATGAACGATGCGCGGCTACATTGGAATGAGAAGCGAAGACAGCGGGAGGATGTTCAGATGTGTGTTCGCCAATACACCATTTAAAGACAGCGATGGATAATTGAGGAAGTCATGCAGAAGAGAGGATCATAACGCGTGCCAAGGGATGTATAAACACAATTTTTCCAGGCCATTTGGACCGTTTTTCACATTGCAGATAAATGTTATATTAAATGTAATAATAATGCAACCGTTTCTTAGCGACTGGGTATTTTCTAACCTAATTTTGTTAAGCGCCCATTCTGTGAAGTTAAGAGAAATCCATTCGCAAAAATGTGTGAACGGTTTACCAGTCTAGGGCTAATTTGATTGAAAACTATTATTAAAAATATATAACATTTATTCACATTATTTTAAAAAAGCGGTGCACATACATAAATTGTGTGTAGCAACAGTTGTACACATCTTAATGTTGCATCTTGGGGGTCAGCTCTCTTCTTTTAGCGACTAATCCTGTCGACCCCCAGCCAACTGATCAATTACATCTCTATTCATTAGCCATTAGGAAATGCATTGACATTCTGATGCTCCTGTCTGCGCCTAACAACGAGATGTGTATTCTCATACTCGAGTCGTGCTTCGGTGGTCCTCTTCACGGGTCATTTCAAGCCAGGGAAAG